>JAQBSW010001687.1:0-125232 GCA_029291075.1 Eudiplozoon nipponicum | reverse complement strand
GCATTTTAGTATTTAATGGTTGATTGGTGAACGCTTTGTATTGCAGAGCCGCGAACTACGTCTCTTCTCTTTTACTAGGACCACAATCTTAATCATAATGGAACACAACACAAATGTGATAACGTCGTTGAAACTGATCTATATTTCCTTTAAGTATCCTTAATCGAAGCCGTTAACGATAGTCCACCGAAGTTTGGAAAAGCCGAAATATATTTCCTTCAACAACTATTTCCCGACACGAAAATAAACACACACAAGTATACTCAACTGTGTATGATTGCATAACTGCATTACAATATTCAAAAGATTTTGTAATTCTTTGCGCATTCGACCAGTGAAATGCATAAAATTGAGCTAATCTAAATTATTAGTGATCACGCACACCAACTCACAACCTCTTATTATATATATGGTATTTAAACTATTCGCAATACTCAATTCCCGGTCTAGTAACCGCACACTGGATGCAATGAATTATTGAGAAAGGAGTAGATCGAAATAATTTAATTTTGATGTAACGTGATAAAGTTAAAGAGCTTAGTCTTTGAAAGATTGAATTAAATAGTCGTTCTTTCATATTATGATGTCTATTTGAGGGCCTGCCTTCCTGAGCGTCTGGCTATATCTGATCTCTGAGTGTACGTATATTTGCATGTCGTTCAATGTTCTCTTCATAATTTATTAGGCGCATGTTTTCCAATATATACATAGTTGTATAATCTTTGCAGGGTATTTTACATATTCCTCCTGTATTCATAAGTTCTATTTTCTGTTTCTAATTCTATAGCCCATTGCTTAATTTGATTACTGTAATTAAGTTTGCGATCTTGATGTAAAAACCTGACCCAATAAGTACGTAAATTTGTCAGAGTAAACTAAGAATTGTATAGTGTAGAGAAGGTAGTTCATCCAGTAGATCGGTTTCGTCCTTATTGTGTCACGTCTGTTTTGGAATCTGGTGTTTTAACAACTGGCTAGTACGTGATGAGCTACCAATAAGGACGAAACCGGTCTACTGGATGAATTGCTTTTTCTACACTGTACAATTCTTAATTTATACTGACAAATGTATGTACTTAATGAGTCATGTATTTGTATCAAGATCGCAGTCTTGATTATAGTAATTGTTATTACTGCTTGCGCAACCGATGTTCGTTTAATTATATAAATTTTCATTTCAATACCATTCCCAATTTAGTTTGTTGTCTGTTCATTACTGACATATTCGAGATAGTTATTTGGAACTTTGGGTCTAAATGGAAGTTATATGACTCCACCTAAAAGAAAAAAGACTAACCGAATCACATTAGTTAGTATATAACTGAAAGTTGTGTGTAGTGGCAGCGAGGTTGCTCAGTGGTTAGAGCTCCAGATTCAGAGGCAGACGTGCCCAGGTGGGAGCCAGTACGTGTTTAGTTTCCAATAAGGACGAAACCGGCCTACTTAATGAATTGCCTTTTCTACACTATAAAATTCTTAGTTTATAGTGACAAAAGTATGTACTTAATAGGTCTGGTGTTTATATCAAATTCGCAACCAATTATCGCTTAATATGATTGTTTTCTTAATATCGTTGGAATGTCTTAGGCTGCCAAAGTTCTCATTATTATACTCAATCAAGAATCCGGTCCTAGCATAATTTAGTGCTTTCAAACGGTAGCTCATATTTTACACGCTTTACAACCAAATTCCACTCTGTTATACTTCATTGTCTATTTTATTAACTTTGTCGAATATCCATATGTAATGGATATATGTTTCAATCTCCTTTTATCATCTCAGTAAATCAGATAAACTACTTTAAGAAGTCTCGTTGTCATCGATTTGGAACGCACGTTTTCCTTCCGCAATAGCGGTTAGAGTAAAAGTTAGAAGGACAGCTGTGTAAGCACACTTTCAATAAACGTCCTTTTCAAATATTCGACTATTCCATCTCAATTTTTACGTTCAGAAATGATAACTCACGGTTTATTTATTTTTAGAACGTAAATTGCGCTTCATCTTGTTGGTTAGCTGAAGTAATTAATTTTTCCAATTATGTATCACCATGATTCTAATTTTCGAAAATATGATTAATAAATCTCAAAAATAAATTTGGCTTCGTGTGTTTTTTCGTAAAGACAAATATTCAGATAATGCATAAAAATTGTAGTGACCGAGACAGATATGGGTTGATTAATAGAGCAACCTATTATTTGTCTTCACAATTCCTTCCTAACATTTTCAAAATATTTCTTGATGTTACTTATTGTCCATTTTACTTCCGGGAACTCCGTTAAAAAAGGCTCAACGCACTTTAAGTTTGCTTGCATCGTGATGTTTGCAGTCATGGATATATCATCTAGTCCTTCCAGACTATTACTCTCTTTTCAAAATTTTATTCATTAATGCAAATTATAAAGTGGTATTTACTCTTTAGTGTATAAACTAAACAATATGAGAACTTTCCAATTTATGGCAAAGAAAATTTTACATTTTATAAGTTAGTTAATTCTAAACATATACAATTAATTTTCTCGTTTATGGATTTTCACTAAACCATATTTCTTGAGAGGGACAGTCTCTATTTGTATCAGTGAATTACCATACACCCAGTCCAATTAGCTTGACCTAAACATTTTATTGGTTAGTGTCCTAACAACGCCTTTCAATCTGTCCTTTGGGTTATTGTTTTTTTGCTCCGGGTGATTTTGTTTCATTATTATTAATCTTCCTTTTGCGAAGTTTGTAGTGCATGGATTATTCCAGTTATCAACTAATACAAAAAAATCTAAACTACAACTGATACGATTTTGTGTTAGTTGATGGTGTAGAATTTTGTACTTTTTTCAGAGGAGCACTGATTTTGAAAAAGATCGAAATATCAATCAAGAATTATAAAGTAGAATTTCGGGTGAGTTTTTGATACCTCTTCTACTGCAAAAGGATGAGTCTATTAAAAATTGCCCGTTGGGTCCTTATTCTTATCACTATAGGCATCACGGATATTTAGTTGATCATTCATTTTAGCGTTATATTCTGACGACTCTATTAGAACCATCGCTCTATCTTTATTGGTTTTCAAATATATCACATCGTTTGACATTAGCCTTGCTCTTAAACATTTCATTTCATAAGTGGACTTGTATTTTTCTTCCCTAGGCTTTTGCATATCTATGGCTACATTCAATTCAAATGCTGATTTATCTCTACCTGGAAGGATCTGAACTATCTTTATTGTCTCCGTAATAATCTCATTCTTTGACAAAAGTCGCTGTATTTACTCTAAGGTACAGTATAGTTCTGTGGCTATACTTCATATCTCTTGAGGACAAACTTGTCATCCGTTTGGTTGTTGGTGAATTATTCAGATTGATCTAGGAAGGCCTATACATTTCCAGGTTTATTAGCTTCTTCGTGTGATTTTATCTAACCTTTTTTTAATTTCTTTATTTCTTAAGCGACATTGTTCTTTGCGCAGCACTGTCACCTTTTATGTTGTCTCCGCAGGAATCTAATGCGGGACAATTGATAGCACTCATAGGCATATTAAATTCTTTATTCCTTTACATTTCCAGGTGGGCAGCGTGTCTTTTTCATTGATTGGTCGGTTTTTACTGGTCCGGTCACTCTGAAGCCGTCCGAAAACCTGTTAAACTAAGTTTTTCAGAATTGTTTTCTTGCTTTATCGGTAAATTCTTATGGGTATTTAAAATCAATCGCATGTAACCTGGAAAGCAATATAGAACTTATTTTTGTCTTAACACAAATAATGCAAAACTTTCGTCTCTCCGTATCTGTTATCGGCATTTTGATTAAATTTTAGCAAAGTTCATGCTTACAACATCGCCTAATTGATCTTACCGAAATGTCAATCTGAACTTATCTGTATCTTCCTTGTTTTTTTATTGATTAAACTGCGTTATCACTTTCGCATCTTTATGTGATCTCAGGTAATATTTAAAACTATTTTTTCAGTTTATTCATCACTTTCTGAAGCATCATGTTTGCCTTTCGATGCAAGTTCATAATCACTTTTTATTGCTGATGCGTGAGCTAAATTTCGGTCTGTCTATTCTATGATCATGGTCAAACTAATGAAAGCACACATCAAAATTTCAACTATTTTAAAAAGCAACCGTGAGCACCTCGTACAAAATAATCTATTTTTATTTCTTCGAATATTTTCCTGGTACCCATCAATTTAATTCTTTGATCTTCCCCTCTCGTCCTTATAATCTATTTCACTCAGTATGTGTATAATAAACCGTGAACTACGTATTACGCGTAGGTAGCGTATCACATTAAATGAATTATAATGACTGGTTAGCTCAAATATACGCGCGGCTGATCGCATAGGCTGGAAATGTATGCGGTGAACTACCACATTATTAGCTTATGCAGCTGTTTATTTACTTATATATGCAAAACGATATGGGTTATACAGGTATATAAATATATGCCTACTTTATAATAACGTTGATAAGTGTGGGAGATCGGCAATGACGTAAATGAGCTCAGATTTATGCATTCGATCGGTTATGCACAAGGAGTAAGTAATTAGAGACATTGTTTTACATTTTCAGGTCTGTTATCGCACACCGCTGCGTATATTTATTTTTGTTTTTGTTTGCTTGTTAGTAAATATTTATCGAGCGCCTTACACTTGGTCTTATACTTTCGCCGTTAATTGCCCTGACTATGAACGTTGAAAGTAAGTATAGATAGATTTGCATGCGTTTACAAAAATTAATTTTTAACAATATTGAAATTGTTTTGTTTTCCATCATGAGACTGGCAATGGTCCTAGAAAAAAGGTATTCAAACGCAATTCACCGATCTACAAAAGATCAAGTGTTCATCAATCAACCATGAAAGGCAAACATAGTGCTTCAACATGTGATCGATAGACTGCTCAAACTTGTTTCAAACTTCATCTAGAGTTCGTTTAGTTTCCCAGAATTATCCGTAGGATTTGTAATTCGAAAATCTTACATTTACTATTGGATCTGGATTATTATCTTTATCACTATAAACAGCTCAAGGAGTGCCAGAGTTGATTTCCTGGCATTGGCAATATTCTTATAGCAAGTGTCTTAAATGGGTTTTAATAATGGAAGATCGAATTCTGGCCTACTCGCTGCGTGCGTACTTGTATTAACAAGAAAAGATGGAAAACTATTTCTAACATTTTAGAAATCCAACTGTTTTCGGCAGATAATGCTCGCCAGTCTATGGCGGCAGAAGCATATGAGAAAAAGACAACTTCAAGAATAAACCAACGTGTAGACGGTGCTCATCAGCTTTGATTATCAGACCATCCAAGACCAGGATGAGTCTGAATAAAAATTGTCTGTCTCCGATAGAAATGGATAATGGCGTTTTTATGGCCCAAAGCCAATCATGAATAATGATATAATATGGCATCAGCCGGCGCACAGCTGAAAAAGGCTCTCCATTCCTGCAGATTGCTTAAACGAAAACAAGCTATGGCAGATAAGCCTGAAAATTTGGCAACCAGAACGAAAGGCTCTTTACATAATTCTGAAGAAAATGATGTCGTTACGTATTCTTCGAAGAGTAAATAAAATTTATGAAACTCAAAAAATTTAAGCAGATGGTGGTTTGTGCTGGATGGACGCCTCTGTTCCAACATTTAATGCTTTAACCCGCTATACTTATACGCACGAGTTCCAGGGTTAAGTTGGAGATTGCCTGCCTTGGAGCAGAAAACATGCTAAAATACATACGCTGAACATCTAGCAGATTTTGCTGTTCCTCATCTGTCACTTTGTGTATCCGTTCTCTTTTTAAATGTAATGGAACTTGCCGTGTGATATTTCCAAATCTCTAGAAGAACAGCGTTGTTTTTGGCACTCCATTATAGATCTCGTACGGATCTAGATTATGGGAAAAGGTTATGCTTCTAACGTCTCAACGCGAGAGTAATTCACTTCCGTATTTTGTTGCATTTATGCTATTCAGTGTTGCAGCAAGAAACTTATTTGACCAGAGAACGATAAACTTTGCTGGGCTTATGCTAGGTTCTGCGTAGACAACCCAGGTCTCGGAGTCGAATACTTGTACACGTCAGCTCTCAATCATTTTGCTAATAAATAGACGGATTCCTTTGTAAAACTATCAGATTTGGTCTCGAACCTTGACTGACGTTCAGACATCCTAATGATTTTCGTTGAATTCAATGTCAAACTAAGCCAAGACTGTTTGAGAAACGAGTTGTGGGAAGGTGGAACATGGTTGAAAGTGGCTTTAACAAAGGTACAAGGCACTCCAATCTTGCCCTCAGCCTTAACCTGGTTGTGGTGAACTCTATTTTCCAGCAACTTACGCAGTATCTTGCCCTATGATGTAACAATGTAAACCAGGTAAACGGAGCGATGACTCCATAGTACTCAAATCGACCACATTCTGGTTAGCTGGTGATATTTTTTCCGTCCAGGAAGCGAAAGTGCATCACGTACGTTCTACTGGTTCAATCAATGAATCTGACGACTGTTTATTGGACTCTAGAAACCCAATGAAATTTCGCTCCATTTGACCGCCCATAATCCGTCCTAATTTGTATGCCCCAAAAAATATATATTGTGCAAAATGCTCTCAGAGATACTTGTGCTTATGCTTGGCCACCTGTTTGGACTGCCGATGGCATACCAAATAGCATCTGTATCGTTACCGTGACAAAGCTTAGGCGTGCCTAGAATAAAATCAGAGAAGTTGTTTGCTGTCACTACTAACATCATAGCTCATCAAAATGTGACAGCTGCCCCGAAACTAATATGAGATCGCACTTTGGGTCGTAAGTTTCGCTAAGAGCTTACTGCTAGCCACGTTAAAGTTGAAAATTAACCCCGGTTTAATGTTGTAAATGAGTTTTATATGGCAACGTAGAAGCGTGATAATCTCTTCGACTTGTCTGCGCATATCCGGTGTACTAACAGTGGTTATTCTGCCGAGGAAAAATGGGAACCTATAGTTTCTGAAGTTTAGCACGTCAAGTACTCTCAAATTGTCCTTAATCCGCCAGGTATTACAAACGGTGTAGTTAGCGATGAAATGACCCATCGATTTTGTTACGAGATTGGCATCGAAGTCCTTACATTTAATAATATAGTAGAGTCTTGCAGTTGGCATTGGTGCCTTCCCTTCTGAAGGATTCGATTTAAAAAATGTAGTTAAGGATCTCCACGAGTTTATTGTTGCAAACTGAAGGATGTTATCCATCCAAAACGAGTGGAGGAATACAGTTTTGAGCCTATCAACAAAAGATGCCACTAGTATTCCTGCCAATTATCGTGGTGCCAGTTTTTCTGTACTTTATCAAATGTGACTACTTTTTATATCCTCAGAAGTAATCGTGGAGAATTTTAGTAACGAACTAGGCAAATCCTGGCAGGTTTTCGATTAGGAATGCGCTATATGGACAAAATTCATGCAATTTGTTGCACTTCTAAGTTTAACCAGTGATTTCAGTTGCCTATTTTAATACTCAGCCAATTTAGACTCTGTGTCGTGGAAAATGCTATGGCATGCTATGCTTTATCAAAGCGTTCCGGCAAAAAGTGTGCGATTACTTGAAATCGATTATATTGGCTGCTTTTTAACCTTTTACAATTGCCTCCAGCACTGGACAAGAATGTATCTTTTTTCCACTTTGTTCAATTCTGTTGTCTTTGCAGTCTTTTGCAGTGATCACCACAATACTCACCGGAGAGGAGATTAAGCGTGGTGGCCAACTGGTTCACCGCGAATTCACTTACGATCCTTCCTTGTTGTCAATAAAAGAAGTCGCGTTTCATAGATCCATTAATTGTTTCCAAAAGGTTTCCCTTGGGTCCGTTCGGGCGCCAATACTCGAAAACGTTTGTTTGACCCGGAGCCTAAAATCTGGCTGAACGGCGTCCTGCTACCAGTTGTTAACGAATTCGATTACTTAGAATATCTGGTTGCTGCTGCTGCTGGCTTTGGATCATTATACAAACCATTCTAGTATAGCTCGTCCATATCACTAAGCACCATTTAATATGTCCACCTTTATGCTGCAGAGACTTACGAGATGATCGACTATAGCTGTAACTGTCTGGATAGTTTTTTAACAACTGCATCTGCTCGGTTTCCTTTAAGCCATTGGCAGTTGAGCATCAGGAGGCATTATTAATGAACAGAATTTATGATCTCGTCATTGTCCTATGTTGTATTGGAAACAAACAACGCATTGTCTTTCTCAGATTTCATTTGTAACGATTTACCCGTCAGTTTTATCATTACTTAGAGATTTTTAGAATTAATTGTTTACTTTTTGCACTCACATTTATATAGTTGAAATCGCTTCCCGTAATTTCGCTTATCCCCGTATATTTTATTACTTATATCCTCTCAATCTGGTGTAATAAATGACGATTTTTATAATATAGTCTGGCGACTACACCCCTCTGCTACAATCTTAAAATGTATACCTAGTTCAATCACATTACAAAATTCTTTCAGGTTTTCCAGCTTCCTCTGTTTTTCCATTTAGTTTATTTAAATTCTATTTTGTATCGTTTCTGTAAAATTTCCTGGACATACATTTTTCTTTACATGTTGCATAAACTGTCCAGAAGGTCAGTACAGCTAAAGTGATACCTAACTTATAAGACAGGTTGGATGTGTCTTATTTAATGAAATTTATTTAAAATTGTAGTTCTTTCACAAAAGCGTTTAACATGAAATCTCTTTTCGTCTAAATTACGTTTAATGCCTCTACACAAAAAACGGTTTATGCGTAATTATTACTCTAGTCAAAATATTGGTAAATTTATTTCGATTAATTGGAGATAAAAATAGAGCAAAAATGTGATTATTTAACTTTCCTTTTCTTCTTTTATTATCAAATTTTGTCACGACGTAATGTGAAACGATATCAATGTTGTTTCTATCGATGGATTGACAAACTGAAACAATATTTTCATTTGTAGCATTACTGTACTAAATTGTTCACCATGTTTTTATAAACGACTAACTGCTGTAACTGCGATTTCTAAACTATGAAGGCACCAATTCCAAGGTCTTCCAGTGAAGTGCATTGTCTGCTCTCCTTTATTCAATGAGACAGTTAAGATGACCAATTATAGCTGACACTGTCTAAGAAAATTTGTGAACCAAGGAAATCGCTCCGTTACGTTTAGGTCATTGTCAGTTGACCAGCAAAAGTCATTAATTAGAAATAAAATTTATGAGTCAACCATGTCTATTCAGCCGCTTTTCGATGTGCCATCACCGTATAATTTAATTAGGTAATGTTGTTTGCGTATTTAAAATAAATTTTCATGAAGGCCGTGTATACTCCCTGTTCTGTGGGCCGCAAAGATAACTCCAGTGGATAATTGGATCTGTAAACGAGGTAGGTTGGCGATGTCAGATTGTAAATCACACCACACCGCTCTCTCACTCACCAGGAGACACTTGTAGGATTGAAACTGCAGGAATCTAGCGGCAGACTTGATCTAGTAGAGAAGCCTATTACCTCTGTATTTTCGATTTAGGCCCTTCTGGACCTATCGTACGGGAAACCATGTTTACGTGTCACTAGAATGGTTTTCGATCTGCTTTTTAAAACAAAACGCTCTGTACGCCGTCAGCTCACCAATTCTCTGACACGATTCAGATGGATGACGGAAACCACAAAATCGATAGGTAAGCAGTGTTACGGCTAGACAATTTTATTCAGAATTTTGGTTACTTCGTATCGCCATACCACAATGATGCTATTAATAAGGCAGTAGGGCATTGTAAATATGCGGAATCTGGTGACGGAAATGGTTCTGTGCATAAACGTAGCTTATCATGCCTGGTCGGCTTAGGCTCTACTGAAACTCTTTGAACCGGATGACTAGATCTCTGTATATATATATATATATATATGGTATATATATATATAAAGTATTTGTGTCTGTGTGAGTTTGTATTTTACACACGAAAGATTGCGAAACAATTAAAATGGCTGAATTGAAGTTATGCGCGACATCGTCTTTTGTCATTTCAAAATGCCTTATTTTTCGTGTATCTCCGAATGCTAATAAATACACACGATGGTAAACCCCTTCTCGTTGTTTTGGTAAGAGTATTGAACAGGCTATTTATATAGATTTATCGAAGCCTTCTGAACGAGCAAGATATTTCCGGGGCTACCATTAGTCACACGTGCGGACACGTTGCGATATTCCATTAGAATACAGCACAAAAGCTCACCATCAGAAATAGAATCGCAATGATTATGTGAAATGTTTTCAAACTATGGCGCAAGCCTAAAAGGTTTCTGTTCGTGACTGAAAGATAAGTCACAACTGACATTTTAGTGAACTGTGGTATATGCAATTGTACAATTTGTAAAAGGAGCAGCTCATTTTTTGAAGACATTTCAATTCATTGTGCTTTGATCTGCTTCAGTTTTTCGTCATCGACATTATCGCATTCACCAATGCATTGTATTAACACTAACTTGTTGCTAGGTGCTTAACACCTAATACATTAAAGGTTCATGCTACACAAGCTGGCAAAACTTGATAGGACCCGCGGGTTGTCGAGCCAGATATTTGTTTTGCCGTGTGCTCCGGTGGTAACCAATGTTAAAACATTCATATAATAAAACGAACATTTGTTACGCGGACGGTGATAACAATTTTTATATCGAGGTTTTGATTTTGATATAATCACCAATCCAATAAACCAAGCATTGTATAGTGTTGAAAAGGCAATTCATCTAGTTAAACGAACATTGGTTGCGCGGGTGGTGATAACAATTATTATAATCAAGGTTGTGGTCTTGATATAAACACCTGACCCATTAATTACTTACATATGTCAGTATAAACTAAGAATTGTATAGTGTAGAAAGGCAATTCATCCAGTAGACCGGTTTCGTCCTTATTGGGAACTCATCAAGTACTGGCCAGAATTTGCCGCGGACAGGGCTCGAACCTGGGCACTTCTGTTTCGGAATCTGGTGCTCTAACCACTGAGCTATCCTGCCGCACACTACACTACACACAATTTTCAGTTATATACTAACTAATGTAACCTGGTTAGTCTATTTTTCCTTTAGGTGGAGCTCATATGGCATCCATTTAGACCCAAAGTTCCAACTTACCATCCCCAATCTGTCATTATTGAACAAACACCACACTACATGGGGAAGTGGTATTGAAATGAACATTTATACACTATACAGTTGACAGATTTCGTCCTTATTGGGATCTCATCATTTACTATCAATAATTTGCCGCGGACAAGGCTCGAACCTGGGCACGTCTGCTTTGGAGTCTGTTGTTCTAACCACTCAGCCACCCTGCTGCACTCCTGGCTGAACTGCCTATTCTACACAATAGAAAGCTTAGTTTATACTGGCAAATGTAATTATATAATATGATTGGTGTTTATATAAAGATTGAAAACTTGATATAAATGGTTGTTATCGTCATAAAGGTTGAAACATCTCAGTTCGTGAAGCGTTTTGTATGTTTGATGTACTGAATTGATTGTAGAAGAATGTTCGTTATAGGTGTATATATTAGTATCGAGACGTTGATTTAAATAACACTTATCAACGCTCGTCTATTTGCTATACTTCGTTGGAGAAACAAGCAAACAAACAACACTAAAAGTTACGCGTAATTGTGCTTTAAAACATTTTATTATGCTTCTATTTTTTAGTAATTCTCTGTCTAACACTTGTAAGAATGTCTAAGAAATTTTGTTTAACAAGTGTCTGCATCGGCTGGTTTCTTCGTTACAATTCAGTGCACATGCTGTGTGTACGTGGACAATCGCGAGGCATCAGCATTTCTGGTATGCATTTTTTTCTAGACTAAGGGAGAGCAGTTATCCTATGTATTTATCATCTGATATGATGCACGACTAATAGCTGCAAAATCAATAAAGGTGGCAAGCTAAGCTCGGGTAAATAAAATTATTCTGTAAAAGTAAGATCTAGTGCAGCTGGTTTTCTTTTTCATCTAAAATATATTTCTGATTTAGTCGAAGGTTGGAAAGTAAAGCTAAAATGACACCCATACAGAAAGATATCTCGCAAATAAATGTAACTTATACTGGCTATATTTGACAATCTGTTGAAATTAACTTCCAGTATGGAGCGTAGATTATTTAGGTTGTTCAAATATACTTCAGTGCAAAAAACTAACAAATGTTAAATTATGTCACCTAGTAACATTTAGTACGCCGTAAGCCAACGTTATATTCGTTTTAATTAACATACGCAACATGAACGAAGCAATCTCCTTGTTGAATAAGCATTCAATGCAGTATTGAAGCCAACCTAACAGCAGACAGTTAAATACAGTTTGTTGCGGAGAGCTAATATATATGCAAGTACGTATTAGGTGTTGTGAACCTAGTAACAAATTAGTTCAGTTGTGACCAGAAGGATAAACTAAACACAGCGTGAACGGAAATTATAATCACATTCACATTCGTTTCGTGCTTACTGGTGACTCATCAGTAGGAGCCGGTATTACGCCCTTCAACCACTATATATTTGGGTGAGGAATGTGGGATTATAGGACGGTACAATCTCCTAGACGAATGTGTAAACCTATAGTAGTGAAGCTAACATCATAAAAAGATTCGAAAAGGATACTAGTACTATAATTTTTGTGTCAGTAACCAATACCAACATTACAGTACCGAAAAGGTAAATACATAATGAATATCAATTTATGCTATAGTTCAACAAAATTGAGAATTACAACTATTTCTGAACACCTGTTACTCCAGTAAATCCATACATACTGGTCTTGATCGATATCAGTTATCACATTTCGCGGTAACCATGGCATCATTGAATTCAATATATAACAGCTAAATACTAACAGCAGACAATTAGTAATAAAATTATTATAATCAAGATTGCGGTTTTTATATAAACACCTGACCCATGAATTACTTGCATATGTCAGTATAAACTAAGAATTGTATAGTGTAGAAAAGGCAATTCATCCAGTAGACCGGTTTCGTTCTTATTGAGAACTCATCATGTACTGGCCAAAATTTGCCGCGGACAGTACTCGAACCTGGACACGTCTGCTTCGGAATCTGGTGCTCTAACCACTGAGCCATCCTGCCGCACACTACACTACACACAATTTTCAGTTATATACTAACTAATGTAACCTGGTTAGTCTATTTTTCCTTTCGGTGGAGCTCATATGGCATCCATTTATCACCACCCGCGCAACCAATGTTCGTTTAATTATATGAATGTTCAATTCAATACCACTTCCCCATGTAGTGTGGTGTCTGTTCAGTAATGACAGATTGGGGATGGTTAGTTGGAACTTTGAGTCTAAATGGATGCCATATGAGCTCCACCGAAAGGAAAAATAGACTAACCAAGTTTCATTAGTTAGTATATAACTGAAAATTTTGTGTAGTGTAGTGTGCGACAGGATGGCTCAGTGGTTAGAGCACCAGAGTCCGAAGCAGACGTGCCCAGGTTCGAGTTCTGTCCGCGGCAAATTCTGGCCAGTACATGATGAGTTCCCAATAAGGACGAAACCGGTCTACTGATGAATTGTTTTTCTACACTATACAATTCTTAGTTTATACTGACATATGTAAGTAATTCATGGGTAAGGTGTTTATACTAAGACCGCAACCTTGGATTATAATAATCATATCACCTCACCCACGCAACCAATGTTCGCTTTTAGTAATAAAATTCAGAAACAACACAGGCTAAAAGCAGTACCCAATCATGCGTTTGAAAGCAATGAAATTTTAGTCATAAACGAAGAAACAGGCCTTCTTAACACCTGTCAATTCACCACTAGACGCACTTTCTATTTTTCCCTAAAACTTGGCCATGCATACACTCACACACAACCACACACACACATTATTATATATATATATATATATATATATATATATATAAAACCGATAACTAATGTATTTATTAGAAAAACAGAGCTTATGAAAGAAGCAATCACATCAGGTAAGAGCCGAATCTTTTTCCAGTTCAGAAAAAAATGACTGTAACTATAGTCTTATAATGCATTAATAGTATCGTCTTTCTCGGTAAGTCAAACGCATTAAAATTATTATTATCAAGGTTGCGATCTTGATATAAGCACCTTACCCATTAATTACTTACATATGTCAGTATAAACTAAGAACTGTATAGTGTATAAATGTTCATTTCAATACCACTTCCCCATGTATTGTGGTGTTTGTTCAGTAATGACAGATTAGGGATGGTTAGTTAGAACTTTGGATGTCACATGGGCTCCACCTAAAGGAAAAATAGATTAACCAAGTTACATTAATTAGTATATAACGGAAAATTGTGTGTAGTGTGCGGCAGGGTGGCTCAGTGGTTAGAGCACCAGATTACGAAGCAGACGTGCCCAGGTTCGAGCCATGTCCGCGGCAAATTCTGGCCAGTACATGGGGAATTCACAATAAGGACGAAACCGGTCTACTGGATGAATTGTCTAATCTACACTATACAATTCTTAGTTTATGCAGACGTATGTAAGTAATTAATAGATAAGGCGCTTATATCAAGATCGCAACCTTGATTATAATAATATTTATCACCATTTGCGCAACCAATGTTCGTTTAATTAAACACATTTTAAAAAAACTTACTATAATAATCATGATGACAATGGATTCAAACATTTCGGTACGCAATCCGAAAATCAGGTAAAATATACTATAATGAAGATTGGAACTTCGATATAAAAACCTGACCCCACGCATTGTGTAGTGTTAAAAAGACAATTCATCGTGTACAACAGTTTCGTTCTTAATGAGAACTTATCATGTACTGTCAAGAATTTTCCGCGGACAAAACTCGAACCTTGGCGCGTCTGCTTCGGAATCAGATGCTCTAACTACTGAGCTACTCTGCAGCAGATTGGTTCGTCTAAACATTAAATTACAGTTTTTCGCCACCTACATAAATTCCGAAACGCTGAAAGTATGCCCGTATCAAGTGTTGAATAATAGCTACCATCCAACAGCATAATTTGACGTATTGAGTGCAATTTTAGTACTTAAGATCTACAATCAGCCTTATTTATAGATTGTAATGACTTAATTCGTATCTTGATTAAATTCCACAGTAATCACCCTCCTACACTTTAAGGGTGCATTTGACTCATTTGATCGCAATTTTATATTCTAAATTCTGCCGAAAAATAGCGTGCCAATAAAATTGTAAATATTACATTTGCCCTCTAGACAAACAATCTTAGTCGCGTTAGTATCTACAGCAGTGGTACCCGTCAAGGACGTCCAAGTTCCACATTTTCATTTAACTGTTATATATGCCACTATGAACTATGCCCTTTCGTACGTTCAGGAAGCATGCGTTAATGTTCTCCCTGGCGGTAGATCAGTTGATCTTGACTATTCAGACGATATTATCTTATTGTTTGACAGCCGATATTCTGTTCAGGCCACGTTGAATAGATTAGCTGTCGTTATTTGGTCTCGGATCACCCATTACACACTTTGGATCTGAAGCTTCAAGGCGTGAATCTCGACGTAGTTGGCAGATTTACATATCTTGGTAACTGTATCAATAACTTATAAAATATGCTTGTGGAGGTGAATATGAGAATTGCGAAGGCTCGAATAGCTTTCTTCCGCATTTTCTATTTATTGAGAAACGCGATTATCTCCCTCTGCCTTAAACGTACAATTACATGCACATGTAGTTTTTTTATATGCTAGTGCTACTTAGTCTGTTAGAGTCGCAGATTGTACACGCTTACAGGCATTCGACCACCGCAATTTGAGTAGTAGAGCACGTGTGGGTTTCCAACAACGAACATGCAACACTGACATACCTAAACTTATGTGCGGAGCGGCTTAAATGTGCTGTTTGTAAGAAAAACAACTAAGGCTCTATCAAACGCGCTTGCTTTGTTACTTTTTACATATGCCTTCAATCAGATTGCCCACTAGAGCATTATTTCTCATCCAGCGCCAGATTAACGTAATAAACAAGGTGAAAAAAGTTTGGCGTTGCAGAGGAAGTTAGTCAGATAAAATTAAAATTATTAGTAAAGGACACGTTTATCTACTTCAATGGGGTCAGCGTGTGTTTCATATTTCTTGGCTGTAAAACCTGCGCGATATTGCATTGGATCGAGTTCAACGGTAATCTTGTTGCATATCTCTAGCATTAACAACTTGTTACCATTCTTTGCCAAGTTAGGCAGAGTTAACTGCAACGTATTATCGTGCTTATGACGCCGTGCAGTGAAAATTACAGAAATTTAAATAATGATCTAGCCCTACATTGAAGTGTACTTCACATTTGTTACGTGTTACCTAGAGACCTAGGTGCTCGCGTTTCTGTGCGGCCAATATAATTCTAAACCAAGGCTATAATAACCCTTTTCATAAACCAAAGTATTTTTCTTCGTTACAAGATTTCATTTCATATTATTATTTCTTTTACTGATAGGATTATCCTATTTCTTTCATTTTTCATGGATATGCGACAACGAAGCATCAGGATTAAAACACTGATAATGATAAATATACTTATTTATCGCTATAATCAGAGATGTTGGTCGTTGTGTCAATAAAGTTGACTTAACTAGCCCTCTCCACTGGACTTAGTTTACCAAAAGATTCCCACCGATTTTCGTCTATTCAAATATGTCTTGGTTAGTGAGATTGCTTATCTTCCTATTTATTGATCTGATCCAGCATTGTAATACTTTCTTCCTCTATATGGTATATATATATGACGGAATACACAATCTTGTTACATTTTTCCTTAATCTAGGTAATATGGTTACAATTTATAAAATGATTCCTCTTCTTTAACTTTTCCTTGTTAGTCACAACCATTTGCGCAGTCTTCCAGTAGCAATGTCAAATTTGGCAAAGCTAAATGTTCTACTCTTAGACAATAATCAGGGCCTCGGTTCTGGATTCAACATAGATCAGCTAATAAGCGGGCGACTTTCTGAAAGTTTGACAACGCTGAGTCTTCGTGCCTGCCGTTTGTCAGCGGTGCCGAACCCAGAATACCTGAGGCCACCTCGTGCCAAAGCGTTGATGTCAGTGGATTTAACAGACAATGAGATTAGCAGTCTTCCGCCGGAACTAGGTCTTTGCGACAATTTAAAGTAAGAAAACGCATTTACAATGTTTGAATTTGACAGTATTTTTTTAAAAATTTACATATTATTTTTCTTCTAACTAGTATTTTGATGAAATTTAGTTAATCTTTACGAATGCATTATCTTTACTGTACAATGTAATTTTTTAATAGTTAAATATTTGTAGTAAACAAAATACTGCCAAGTCATATATTATTTACGTTTGTTAGAATCTTTAGCGCTCTGAATTGAAGCAGTAATCCTAAATTTGTTATTTTACACTCGAAATAAGTGACAACTGTCTAAATGTTATTAAATTATTTGAGTCACTTAGGTGTGTCCAAGAATACTGGTTGTGCTGCATTTTTCCCCAGCTGAATTATAAACGTGGTGTATTTGTATTAAACGTAGTGTGGCGAATGTTGTTCGTATGCACGTGCATGGATGTTTGCTTGTTTTTTATCTGTCTGCTCGCTTTGTATGAGCTATATCGCGATCAAACCAGTATTTATGAGTTCAAGTTGTACCAAAATATAATGTTTCCGCTAAAAGAAATTTAGGCAAAAGAAGAATATAGGTTGTAGCTTTTGATGTATAAGAACAACTATAAAAATTAACTCAGATGAGTACTGTCGTTTTAACGAAATTATTGATTATAATAATGAATGCAATTTCACATACGCGTAGATCTAGTTATGTGAACCAGTCATTGCTTCTTAATTTCTCCATGGGGACTAACATATTTATTTATGCGCGTTCTTAAGTATGCATTTTATTACCATCTCATATCTTTATTTAGGAGTTTGTTTACTATTTGCAATATTAAATCATAATGTCAAAAGTTGTAGAAGAGGCCAAAGTAACATTTTTACTAATACTAAACTATATGCATAATTAATTTCATGAATTTCAGGATGGTAGTACTTGTAAAGTAAAAATCTTATGGTTAAAAATTATCCTATTTCCACCCATTATCCAATGGCAGCTTAAAACAAAGACAAAATCTGCAGTGGACTCGTGGTGTTTTCCTGATTTTGACAAGTGCGAATCATGTTCATTTCTTTGCTTAATCCTCTTGTAATTTGTCGTTGGTCTCATCTAATGTTAAACAAATGAACTTCGTAGACATCGAAAATCTATTATTTAAATCAAGTTAGCGAGCTTGATATAAACACCAATTTCGTTGTATCGAACCAGTCTGATAACAGTAACACCCCCTTCAGTCACACGTTATATATATAATTGTGTTTGTGTTCGTAGGCTTAACATCGAGACTTCCTCCTAACTTAAAACTGTTATTACTTTTTCAGTATTGATCTTCTAAATCTTCACCATTTTTAGTTTTTTTAAAGGCATAAACATGAATATAAACTAATATTATTTTTTTCAATTCTTTTTCAGGAATCTCGGTCTTGAAGGCAATACATTTAGAGTACCAAGACAGCAAATTGTAATACGTGGAACTTCTGCCATTCTCGACTATTTAAAATCAAGAATTCCTGGAGCTAATTAACGGTTGCATAAATCCTGAAGTAGCATACTTTTCTGCTACCATTATTGGCAGCTTTTATGTCTATATTTATGAGAGTTATAAACGGATTATCTCTTTATTTCTAAAACGTATTAAAAATTTTGGATTATCAAGATGCCAATCAGGCTTACGTTGAAATTATGTGAAATTATAGCAAATGAAGGATATGTAAATCTTGTATAAACCTGATGAAACTAATGTCTCACATTATGAACTACACGCTGACATAAAACTAGGACTTGGGTTATGCATATTTAGTTGGTGACTTTGTTTTGTTCTATTTTATACTTGGTTTCTAATTAGAAAGAAAGCATCTATACCATCTAGCAAATTTTGAAAGTAGTTGTTCTTGTTTGCGCAGTGCGATCATCATATTTAACATATCCACGTTCTTCTTTCGTGGGTGGTCGATTTGCATTCTCGGTTCCGCAATGATCCGATTAATCCTTGTTTCTAATCACACGTTTAGTTCGGCTTCGCGGTATCATTATACCGAAGGCTTCCACGCGTTTCGTATTTACCATTGGAACTGAAGCCACTTATTATTGATGACGACTCTGCTTACTGTTAAATAATGTCGGAGTATTTTCGATTATTTGGTTCGTTTTCGTATATCATTATCCCAACTCTCATTAATTCAGCATGATATGTTAATAATTCCGAGCTGCATGATCATGCATTTCACATTTATTTGCGGTCTATAAAAAACACTAGATCGCATATTCCTTAGTTCTTTGTTATCGTTGATCTCAATCAATAATTATTGAACAATGCAGATTGCTTTCATACATTTGTACACACGGCGCAGCTTTACCCAAAGATGTTTAGAATGTTGTTGTTCTTTGTTGCGCAGTGCGATCGTCATATTTAACGTATCTACGATTTTCTTTCGTGGATGATTGATTAGCATTGTCAGTTCCACAATGCTCCGATTGATCCTCATTTTCAAGTACAGGTTACGCTCGGCTTCGGGGTGTCCTCACTCCAAAGGCTTCCACATCATTCGTCCTAATCACTGGAAATGAAGTTCGATTTAAGCCAAACTCAACGCGTACGTGTGTATGAGTATCGACCGTATCATTGTTTATTTGTTGAAGTTATTTCTAAAGATGTATCCATGATTTGCTTTTGTAGATTGTTGAGTAGAACTCTGAATTCCGCAATAATCCGACGATCTTTATTTCCAAGTATGCGCTGTGTTCGGCTTCGTATTGACTGGGTGCTGATTCGTCCCATCACTGCGAAGGCTTCCACCTCATTCGTATTAACCACTAGAAACAAAGTTCGATCTAATCTTGGTTGTGATAAGTGTACAGATTTTTATTTGATTTTTTAGGAAGGTACTGGTTAATGAAGTAACGAAACGTAATACAACCAAGGTTAGATCGAACTTTATTTCTGGTGGTCAGTACGAATGATGTGGAAGCTTTCGGAGTGATGGGACGAATCAGCACCCAGCTGCCAACAAGCCGAACTCAGCGCATACTCGGAAATGAGGATCATTCAGAACATTGCGGAATTGAGTGCTAATCAACCAACCACGAAAGAAAATCATGGATACGTTAAAAGATATTTAGAAATCAGTTCAACAAATAAACAGTTTACCGTGTTGCTTTCTGTTTTACACTTAGCTAGCTTGATTCTTAATAAAGCTCTGCGGCTCATCCAACTGTCGTCGGCCTGGTAGAGCCATTAGAAGTGCATTTATATATTATGCATGTTTTAATTAGTATCAAATAGTTCTATAGGACTAGAAGGTAAAGTTAAAATCTGCACGCAATATTTTTACGTATGCAATGGGAGACAAGAAAGCGCCTCACACCCATTGTTTATTTTGTTAATTATTATATGACAGTTAGCCGTTATGTTTGTTCCATCTCATCCAAATATGTCGTTGGTTTGTGACCTAGTGCCGGCATTCTTTATTATGTAGTCAATAAACAGAAAAGGCATGCGCTAATGGAATTGCACGTTATTTGGTACTGTGTTTGGCATACTTTTCGGTTTCGAAAATTCACTAAGTTGCACAAACTATAAATTTTATTGGATTCCTATTTCTCGAAATAAGCGCACATATTAATAAGTGTGTACTGGGAAATGCTCTAAAACCAATTTAAACTGTCTTCATAAGTTAGTCATTCTCCATTTTATTTTTTACTATATGTGCTAATCTACACCTTGATCGCAAATGAAGTGGCATTGTCAGTAAGTAATGCCTCAGTGACTGACATAAGAAAATCTTTCTTTTCAGAAGAAAAGCATAAGGCTACTAGGAGACATTCTTTTTCCCAGTAAATAAATTTTAGTTTGCTTCAGCCAAGATTTATCGCGCCACTATTTCGTTTAGTTTAAGTAATGTCAAACGTTATATCGTTATTTTTTGTTTAATCTCTGGTTCGTTAAATACCATTGTGATGTTGTGATATTGCTTGAATTTATATTTGAATTTGCATATTAGCAATTAATTTGGTTATTAAAAGTTTTTTCTCTTATATTCATCGAATTTTGCCATGAAGCATCAAGTATATTTCTCATATCATTTCTTTGATCTATATTTAATACAAAATTATTGTAAACAGTTTCCCGTGTAGATAGCGGTCTAACTAATAACTCAGACTACTATCATACTGATTTAAATAAAATTTTATGACTTGAATCAAACTTAACTCTTCTTTTACCCAGTCTTACATCATAGTGCAATTACATTTATCGTAGAATGACTAAGGTTGGCAAATTGTGAAAAATCTTATAAATAATTGTAATTACTACCTGCTCAATCAATCATTGCTTAACTGAATATTTTATATGGATTTGGCGGAAATTGCATAATCGTGCATCCGACATTCTATTCAAGTGCACTTAATGTAAAAGTGCGGAAGTTTAGAGCCACATTTCTGTCACGACACATGCATGACAGAAAGATCCCTGTTAGTCAGTTTTTCGTCATTGCTGTTGATGACCAGGGAAGGTCGAAGCACGTCAGCACATGTAGATCACGATAGATATTTGTTTTGTGTCTGGTTAAAAAGTTGAATTTTCGCTTAATCCAAGAGAGAAAATATGTTTAAATATTTGTTGTTACCAATTGCGTAATGAATAAAAATTTAATAAACTACTATTGTCGTTTAAAGTCACTATTTAATTGATTATTGTCACTTAAAAGAGCAAAGTATTTGTTCAGTGGGCTTTTCTTGCTGTCTTTAAGAAACACTACGGGTAAGCTCTTAATTTTTGCTGTAAGCTTCTTTAAATTAAAATCTTCCAACATGTAGATATAATTAACTATTTATAGCGTACAATTCAACAATCATTAATTGCGCGAATGATGATAACAATTATTCAAATCAAGCTATTGTGCGAATGGTTATAATCAATGAGATTGATGTTTTTATCAAGCTCGCAAACTGGATATCAATAATTGTCTAATATATAATTTGTGATAAACATCAAGTTATTGAAGTATGTTCCACAGTATACATTTCCCTAAACGTGCGTGTCCTTATTGAGTTCGCAAGGCTTTTATGTGATAAGACGATATAATTTCGTCAAGTGACCGACACACGCCAATTTGCTGAATTTTTAATGCAAAGATTTTTAAATACTGAAAGCTTATATTTATTTTAATACCTTTTTCGTTATACTAGCAGTATAAATCAACATAACTAGTTTAATTTCTATATATGAATGCGTCAAACTGAACTATATGCATGCGATTTGAAAAATGCAAACTGGAGATTGTTTCTTCTAGCGATCACGCAATAATTTCATTTCCAGATCCAACAAAAATTCATCTTGACTAAAATTTGATCAACAGCAATTATCAACTAATAAATCTATGATTTACTGGATCCCTTAATAATGCTGAAAAAGTTCCCCGTGCGTCATTTGTAATTAAATTTTACTTTAGAAATTCAGTAGTTGCATATTTTGCTTTGTCATTAGTGAATAACCACTATTTATTCTTGCTAAAATATAATCCGAAATATGCCATGGAATATGTTATATTGCTGTTACGTAATGCCTATCAAAAGCAATTTTTATTTCTCTGAGCATTTAGTTTGGTAAATAATTAGCATTTGGCAACACAGTTCATGTACATATTAAGTATAATCCGGTAATCACGATGTCAGGATGCATTTTTTGTAGCAAATTATTGAATAACAATCAGCTAGTGAGATATTTCATACGTAATTAATTAATGAGTACGATATTTCTCCATCAGTGACTGCGTTTACATTTTCTTCATATTATTGGCCTCGTCTACAAACATTTACTACTCTTTAGGTTCGTTTCTCAGTTTCTTCGCACAAAACTTATCCAATGAGCAACTATTGATAGAATAATTTATGTGTTTGGCCAAGACTGCAGGAAATTATTGCTGTAAAGGCCTAGAAAATGAGAGGCCGACACTCCGGTCAAGTAAAATGTACTGGAGAAGAAAAACGTTTCTGACATTGCAGTATGAGGTCGTGCAACAATGATGACCAAGGAAAATCGAGTATCACTGTGTTACTGGCCGTGAATTATATGACGGTAGATTGAGTGCGCCCAAAGAGATGCCACGAGGACTCTACATAATGTAAGGCCTAAACAAAAACAAGATAGTGTATGAATGTTTTTCCCCGAGTGTCGTCTTTCGTTTCGCCTTGTTCCTCAGTTTTGTTGTCCCCTCGATAACAGGGCAGATTGTGCTGATTGCAGCGGTGAATAGTCAAATTGTTTTCAGATTTCTTTCATTGTTAAAAATGGTTGTGATATCCTTTGTGCTTCTGCTTTTTCTCCTTCATTTTTTGCCAACCCGATCGAGTGCTTATTAAGTCTGATCCTGTGGGTGTTTGGACTTGCGTGGAAGCTTGTAAATTGTTGTTGGGTTTTGCGATTCTTGGCCAGTCATTGTTGAGAACCCAGAATGTATATAAATGAAGATTGTAAAGTGATGTTCAGCAGCTTCGAAATAAAAGGCCATTATTCACTGTGCTA
Organism: Eudiplozoon nipponicum; assembly: GCA_029291075.1. Classification (NCBI taxonomy): domain Eukaryota; kingdom Metazoa; phylum Platyhelminthes; class Monogenea; order Mazocraeidea; family Diplozoidae; genus Eudiplozoon; species Eudiplozoon nipponicum. The sequence continues at coordinate 101,601 of JAQBSW010001687.1, read as the reverse complement.
TTAATGAGATATTTCATCCTAATGGGTAATATATATATATATATATATATATATATATATGAAGATTGGACCGTATAACAATCCCACATGGTGTGTTTGGAGTGTAATGCCGATTTCCACTCATGAGTCGCCCGAGAGCACGAAATTCGTCTGCATTACGATATAACAGTTTAATGCCCAGTTTAGCATACCCTTGGCGTTTTATTTGAACAGTGTTGCTACGTACGCAAAACCTAATATACAATTGAAAATATATTGGTTCTCGAATATACAAATTATAATGTTAACTAGATCATAATCAGATCGCCAGGAATGGCCATTCCTTTTCTAAATTGATATTTAGATAAATATAATGTCTTGAAGTCAACAATTTTTCGGTTACTGAAATTCCGCATTAGAACAAAAAGGTTTCCATAAGGATAGGTGAAGCTTAATAAAAGTATAAAGATAAGCCAAATTTTCGTTGTTTTTAAATTTACATACGCACAATCTTTAAGTAATGCTTAAAAATGAAGAGGACCACAAATGAGTAATTATTGTGCTGACAAATTCTAGGTAAGTACTATGTATCTTAGACAACTACGAGTAAAATCCGTACATAAACTTGTCTAAATTATATACGTATCGCCGTGTAATACCCAATAATCACATTCTGTTGTGCTCCAACGATGACTAAACCACTTATTATAGTCAAGGTTGCGAATTTGATATAAACACCAGACCCATTAAGTAAATACATTTGACAAGATAAACTAAGAATTGTATTGACTAAAAATTGGGTGTAGTGTGCGGCAGGGTGGCTCAGTGAATAGAACACCAGATTCCGAAGTAGACGTACACAGGTTCAAGCCCTGTCAGTGGCGAATTCTGGCCAGTATGTGATGAATTCCCAATAAGGACGAAACCGGTCTACTGGATGAATTTCCCTTTCTACACTATGTAATTCTTCGTTTATCCTGACAAATTATAACAAATCTTATCATCACAAACGCAACCAATGGTTGTTTATTTAAACCACTTTCTATAAACAAATTGTGATCTTGATACGAACATTTGACTCTTTATAGACATACATTTGTTAGTATAAACTAAGCATTGCATAGTGTTGAAAAGGCAATTCATCCAGTAGACCGGTTTCGACTTATTGTAAACTCATCTCGTTCTGTCTAGAATTTGCCGCGAACAGGACTCGAACCAGTGCAAATGGGTGGCTCAGTGGTTAGAACACCAAATTCCGAAGCAGACGTGCCCAGGTTCGAGCCCCATCCACTGCAAATTCTTGACTACGTGATGAGTTCCCAATAAGTACGAAATCGGTCTACTGGCTAAATTGCCTTTTCTACTCTATACAAATATTAGCTGATACGGACAAATTTATCTACTTAAATGGTAAGTTGTTTATATCAAGATCGCAACCTTGAGTATAGTAATATTATATCAACATCCGAGCAACCAATGTTTGTTTAATTATATAAATGATTGAACTACGTTAGTACTTGTAAATGGCGGTAATTGTGCATTTTTTCCGAATAACTGCATTATCTTTAATGTACGGAATTATTATATTATCAGTAATTACACGTTATCACTTCTACATTTGGCTGATATTTGTAATCTTTTGGTCTAATGATTGATCTTCGATAGATCGGCGTGCTACGATGCCATTATGGGTCATGTTCATACTAGAGTACCTCGAATCTAGTTATTTTGCGCGGCTAACTCCTGCGTTAAAAATGCACTGATGGAATGGGTAAAGAAGCCAAACAAAGAACAAGTATCATTTGTTGAATAAAGTTGAAATTCGCAAGTAAATACTTTTTGATTCTAGACTATCCAAAACTCACTTATTTACGAATCTAACTATCCTACATGAATAGCTAATTAAAGTAAGCAGAATCTCCATGAAAAAAGGCTACCTTAATTCCAAAATTGATCGATACAGAATACAACACCTGTTGCTTGTAATTTCAAAATGCAATTCTTTATTAATGGTTAGGCAGCCAGCAGAAGAATAGTAATAAATATAAAAGTATGCACACATTAAATCGTAGGTTAAAGCAATGCCATCATTAAAAACTTTGAGTTGGATAGAAAAAGAATAACGTTACGTTTGTACGTGTGTAAAATCAATCATGTTTTTCTAACGGCAATGTCATCAACTATAAAGTGGCTCATAAAAGCAAACAAAGCAGTATGGTACAAATCGCAGATAAAACTAAGTTCCGCATAGTTAGTTAAAATTTGAAAAATATCTAAATCCTGAAATGAATGTAAATCATCCATCAGATAGAGAGAAAGAGACAGAATATTTAAGAAGTTGTATATATCAACATGACAGAAATGATAAAAGTTCTACTTTACTTGCAATTAGATAACTGACATAGCTATAGAAATAATCGATCTGAAGAGATTCCTACGGATTAGAGACAAACGATTCAGAGGCATATAAACACAAACATCACAAGCGAACAATGCTTTATTATATTTAACCTCCTTGATTGTTTCAGAATTGTTTCTACAGTTTTTCATATCTCAACGTGCCACATATGCAGTTTGAAGCATGGCTTTGGTTTCAGGTTTAACAAAATTCGTACAAATGACGAGAAATACACAAATAACTGCTAGTAATAAGCAGTTAGGTTTTAATAAACGCAAACAAATTTTGCAACAGTAATAGAGGGTAGGTTATAAAAATAACTTATCTCTTGAATGTTATCACTGATAATTCATAAATTCAGCTACTTTGTTAGCCAAATTGGCAATGATAAATCGCGGTAATATATATATAATATATAATATATATATATATATATATATATATATATATATATAAATTCATGGTCATGTGGATAATGGTACGTAACTCAGAAATTTAAGTAGATTAATTTTTTGTCATCACGCGCCAAGTTGATTTTAGCACATTTGCAGTAAATTAGATACTACTAATATGCAATACTACTAATTTTCCTCTCACCTGTTAGTTCAGCTTAAGTGGTTGGGACTTAAAGCAAAGGTAGACTGGTAACACAAATTAACAATTACATAATAAAAGTACTGCTTGAATTCACACGAAGTATAAGAGAATGTAAAAGAAGATTACAGCTCCTAAAAACGTATTATGAACTGTTACCGAACTTGAATATCAAAGAAATTTTAAAAATATCTATTAAAGAAAAACAATGAATATACCACAGCACTTTACAACCTCATCTTAGACTGTACAAATATATCACGAGTTCATTGCTCTCAAACAGATGGATAAATGTTCAAGTTAACATGTGAGACAAGTAAACAACTGCGTAAAGTTCGTTAGAACAGGTAATACACAAGAACTATGACTAATTTTATCAATATTGTTGCCTTCACATATTCTTGTGCTGAGTTGTCTCTGAAATTAATAACTTCCAGGAGCAGAAAGGCTTTGATCAAGAAATTTTCTTTTTGCGAAGCAAGTCCACCACTGCAAAGGATAAAAGATAAAAAAGTAAAAATAATAAATTAAAGGGCAAATGGAGCATAGAAAATGAAAAACAGATAAAGTTAGCGCACGTAAGACTTTAAGAGAGATGATTAATATAAATTGATAAGTTGCGTATTTTAACATTACTTTATTAAAAATCACGTCTATTCAACGAAGAACGTTAGTATTCTTTCGCTAGAATTCAGTAGATATATATATATATATATATATATATACTTGCCTTACATGTTTCTTATTTAATCTTTTGTAATGTTTGGACTTACTCCAATTTATTCTCATTTCCTCATTCGAATCCGGGTATCAAATATTAAATCTGCTGAATTCTGGCGAAAGAATACTAACGTTCTTCGTTGAATAGACCTGATTTTTAATAAAGTAATGTTAAAATACGCAACTTATCAAGAATTAAATTATCTTAATCGATTCATTAATGAAAGCCCGTGAAAGAAACAACAGCAACCTTGGTCGTATAATGCAATTACTTTTACTTTACTTTACTGCGGCTGACTCCTTTTGGAGGATAAGCGGGCTCCAATTTCATGGAGTTTCTTGGGAATTTGGTACAAGTGGTGTGCGTAAAGTAAGTTTAAATGAGAGATAATCCTACTTGATAACCACTAACGGATACAAAGTATAATATTCTTGACAGTATGTTAGTAGATCCCAGTAAGGATGAAACCTGTATGTTGGACGAATTACCTTTTCTGCATTATAAAATTCTTAGTTAATGCTGACAAACTTATATAAAGATGGCAACCTTGAGTAATGTAGTATGTTTCAATGATGTGTTGCCAAGTTATTTGTACATTCGATCTTCCAATTTACAGTTTAGACAAGAGAGACAACTTATTATAGCTGTCATCGCCTAAACAGTTATGTGAATAAATGCAATCGTTCGGTTTTGTTTACGTCATTTTAAACTAACCACCCGGAGGCATTTATTAAGCGCCATTTCCCGACCGACAAGTTCCATCATGTCGCTTTTTGGTGGTGTATCAGCGACCATGCGTCACCAAGATCCATTTAGAGAAAGGCTACATAAATACACTGCTCGCCAGCAATGTCCCGGCCTGATAACAGTAATCGAAATATCTAGCACGTAATCACGTGACACCATACTCTCATTTACCAAGACACACGGATTGGCTGAACTTTGCGCAATCTCGCGGCAGATAAAGCCGAGCAGAGTCGTGATTAACCCATATTTAACGACATAAGCTCGACTGGTATCAACCGCGCGGGAAACGTAACTCTCAATTTATAGACGTACGTAGATACAGAAAAAAATTAGCACTCTTATTTGTAGTAACTAAATGATACATCGGATGAACTATTTGCGTATAAGCAATGACATCATTATACTGAAGCATAATCACGCAGTGGGCTCTTGCTTGGTTTTGTTAATTATTATCTAAAACTTGATGGACTTGCGTTAAGCAGCAATATGAACTTCACTGCTCAGCTTATTCGATGTTAAATGATCAACACATGTATGCATAAAGAGAACCAGTATCCCAAACAAGTGAAGTGTGGTTTAGCCAAAGTCCATATGATATAAATTTTAAAGTATCTCCGTCGGATCACTCAAGAACTAAAAAAGGCAAGAGAAATCCATTGAATATGAGGTTGAGAAATAACCTCCGAAAATAGTAGGTAGCGCCGCTAGTCGTTATCTCCTAAATTTACTTGTAGCCAGTGCATAACAGCATGAAGAAAAGCAGACAGCGATCGGTAAAATCGGCGATAAATGGATGATTGTATATCTTTGGCATCAAAAAGATTAATGATAACACTGCTCATCAGGCCAAAAAGCTCCACAGCTGCAGGCCAACTTTTGTCAATTGAGCTTTAAAACGTATGCTCCTAATATACGATACTCAGAAACCTTGAATAGCAGGCAACAAAGCATCACAAGTTAAATTACTATATTTACTTTTGGATTCACCACTAGACAGGATTTTAAATCCTCTCCTACAAGGCAGACCAAATTAGACTAACACAGATTCAACTATTTCCTCTCGGTGGACAGGAAGCCTACTGTTCATTTATAGCGCACACATGACGAGTTATTTCATTGCCATGCAACAGTAAGCTCGCGTATATTATGTTGATCTAATGTTGTACATTAGTAGTAGTAGTACAAAAGATCTCCATAAAGGAGGATAACTACCTGATCTTCGTTTCGTCTAGCGAAATTCTTGTTATGTATATCCACATTAAAATTCTAAACGTTTCGATATTCATTTCCGAGTATCCCTTGTAGTCGACAGTGCATAACACCAAATATACAAAATTAATTCTTATTTAATGTATATATTTGGCGTGATGAGCTTTCAATTGAAGATATCTCTGAAATGAGCATTGAACTATTATTTAAATCAAAGTTGCGATCTTGGTATAAGCACCAGTTGCAACAAATACAAACATTTGTAAGAATAAAATACGCATTGTATAATGTATCAAAGGAAATTTATTCAGTAGATCGGTTTCGTCCTTATTGCGAACTTTTCACGACCTATTCAGAATTTTCCGGAGAAATGGTTTGGGAATCTGTTGTTCGAACCACTGAGCCAACCTGAAGCTGAGCTTCGTATTGAACTATCTCGAAAGAAATTGATGGCCTTCATAATAAAAGTTGCTAAACAAGACAAGGGTCAGATAAATGTGCTAGGTCCTACCTAAAAAAGAATTAAATCTTTAAACGAGATAAATCACAAACGAAGCTAAAGGAGCATGGAATTTTTCATCACAAATTAAGTAATAAATAGGTCGACAACATTTATGCGATACAATAGCTGGGGCGCCATACTAAAACTGCTCTCTAAATCCATGAATTAAAAATTGTCAATAGCAATTTTCCTTTATTAATAAAATACTGGCTTCGACATCTGTGACAAAATTGCTCTCAGCAACTAGGTAAAGTGACAACTTCACAATAAATCCAAACTTGAAGCTTAAAGTGAGGAAAAAATGCAAGTCGAGTATCAGATCGACTTAAGAGATTATCACAATATTAGCAATGGTATTTAAAAACCGATGCTCCACGGCTACATATCCATATATAATATTGAGACAAATATTGGCTTTGAATAAAACCAGGTTATCGTATGAACGTGAAGATGAATTATTAAGATTTGTTAAGATGGTGTGCAATTTTCTATCGGAAATCAATTCTAAGAAGGTCAATTTATACAAAAACAAGCCCCACTAAACAAACAAACCATGATGAATTACTTTAACCAAGGTTTCGATCTTGATATAAGCAACTGACCCATTAAGTATATAGATTTGTCCGTATAAACTAAAAATTGCATAATGTAGAATAGGCCAGTCATCTAGTAGACCGGTTTCGTCCTTATTGGGAACTCATCGCGTACTTACCAGTATTTTCCGCGAACAGGGCTCAACCCTGGGCCCGTTTGCTTCGGAATCTGATGTTCTAACTATTGTCGTGATTAAATACCACATCTCCAAGTAGCGTGGTGTCTGTTTCATAAGGACAGATTTCGGACGGTTAGTTGGAACTTAAGGTTTGAAGATATTCTATATAGGCTCCACCTAAAGGAGAGGCTAACAACGAAACATTAGTTAATACACACATGAAAATTGTATAGTGTGCGGCAGTGTAGCTAAGTGGTTAGAGCACCAAACATTGAAGCAGACGTGCCTAAGTTCCTGTCCTGTCCACGGAAAATTCTGTACAGAACGTGATTAGTTCCCAATAAGGACAAAAACGGTCTACTGGGTGGGTAGTCTTTAACACAATATACAATAAAAAGTTTATACTGACAAATGTATGCACATAATGGATAAGATATTTATATCAGGAATGCAATCGTGATAAAAGTAATTCTTGTCACTGCGCGCACAACTAATGGTCGTTTCAACCATAAGGAATGTTTCGTTAAATATCAAAACTTTAAATAATTGTAATATCTTACTTTGCTTGGACCCGATTGGTCACCGCCGCAAAAGACTTTCTCCAGAAGTCGAGCACCTGTTTCTTGACGTAGCTGAGTTAGATAGGCACGCATCTGTTCTGATTCAGCCGGATTCCTAGGACGTGAGTACATGCTGTTGAGACCGCTAGGAAAACCTGGATCACCAGGTAGATCAAAGCGAGCAATCGCCAAACTTGTCATCTCTTTTGCACCTGTTGCTTTGTTAGCGCACTATTCGTAAAAATTACGACTTATTAGTAGAAATTATGCATATGCATTTAATTCAACCATTTTTTAAAATTCATTAAATAAATTTTTAAAATACATTTTATATTGCAACAAAACTGTATGAAAAGAAAAACGCTCGCCAAGCGTAAATCCAGAAGATTAAATCTTTTCAATCGAAATTTTTCAATAGTTTATTTTACCAAACATGCAACACCAGTTTAGAAAGCAGTATATGTTAAATTGGCCGACTACTCCAGAATGCAAGCCAAGATCGTTTCAGGCAAAAAAACTGACATAGGGAAAAATGCTTACGCAAGAGTGTGTGCATACATGTACTCATTTGTTTAATGCAAAAAAGCAATAAAACGCAGTCTCAAAATCTGGTCAAGATAGGATCTGACCGGTTACTTAAACACATGCATGTTTATGAAATAAATTGGAACCCGCGAAATAGCTATGTTTCCTTGCCGTAATGCTGATTTGACCATAATTGAGCCATGCAGAGGTTTCGTTTGCCTTAACTATTTACGTTATCTAGATAAATATACTCATAGTAACTAGGTACTCACTAAGTGACTAATGTTTCACTGCCATAGTCATATAAGGAACGAACATTGTAATTCGTATTGTTTAAGGTCATAAGTGGACTGTAAAAGAACACTAAGTAGTCCAATTCTAGTCAGGATGGTTTTTATTCCGAGTTTTCCTTCTCCTAAACAGTATGCCAACCAGGGCTGATGAGTACTATCTGCCTAGATGCCAGTGGCCAAAGGTTCCTTCAGCTACCGAAAATTGCCCTTCGCGCCTGACACGCTTGCTCTCATACTGGTAAACACATTAAACAATAAAAGTTACTGGGCAGTTAGTCCAAACTCGAGGCTTCACGTAATACGAGATGATAGCTGTGATTCTTTAGACCCGGTAAGGTTCATGCTACCATTCGTTTAGTGGCGGCTAATGGATAGTACATATAACATATTCTCGACACAGGTGCGAAAAGATAAGTTTTGTAGCTCGCTACTTTAGGAAAGGAAACAAACTTCTTATCTGATCAAGATGGAAAAGTAAGGAATAGCATCTAGGTTTGAAAATTTATCATTATAAGTAAATCCGCAAAATATTGATTATCATTGAAAACGATAGACTTACCCGTTGAAGTTTACGAAGACATTCCAAAATATATAAAATTAGGTACACAAGAACGCGATCAGCTTCACTCTAAAATGCACAATTTTTTAACAAAAAAGTATCATATTTTAGTATTTCATAATTAATGTAGAAACGATGCCAATAAATGTATTAGGTGACACGGATATTCCGGATGCTGTTTCTTTAAACAACCGATACTCTTACTAAAAGCAAAATGTGCTACTTTTTTGCTCTCTATGAAGAATTTATCCATATTTAATCGAGCACAAATATGAAAACCGTCTAGCACAGCGTTGCGAAATGACAAATAAATAAGCATAATTGTAGGTCTTAGATGACGAAATAAAAAGCTCCAAAGATTAGAAAAATTACAATGCATGAACTTTGCTACAAATAATCTGCACGACTAGTATTAACGAACGACTGTCGTCGCATGTTTTGAATACTACAACGCTTTCAATTCCGTGGCGCACAAGATTCTATAACGAACTACATTATGATCTGCCAGAATTTGTTTCACTACTCGAAATTTATTCACACTAAACATTGATTAGATTCGCAAAAGAACCGTTTGTTCTCAACTAGCTGTAATTGACGCTGAAATAAAAATCTGATTGTGCATTCCCCACCTTTATACAACAGTCTTAAAGCTCTCGTTGTCGATCTCTCTAATGTAATATTGATTGGAGATTGGTAGTGATAGATGACTTGCCAAAATGAAATTCGCTGACGATGACATTTTGTTAGCAAACGTGTATCAGTCAATTATTACCACTGCTTATAAAATGCCAATCTAGCCAAAATTAAAGCTCCAAACCTCAGATGGTGCAGATAGGCACCCTGTCGCCAGTCGGCATCATATCTATCTAACTGGTTTCCACTGTAGCCTGACAGAAAGTACACGTCTATCAAAACACTAGGTTAGAGACATTCAAATTGAGCATAAACCCAACTCCAAATGATGCCGAAGAAACAGGATTAGATTAAAAACATTTGGTCAGCTATATGAACAGATGTCTATGCTCGGTTTAGATTAGATTACTGCTAGCAGAGCGCCAAGGGTCATTAGTCTTACTCATCGCATCTAGTTATGGAACAATTTTATTTGATTGGCTAGGTACAATGGAACAGACCTATCTCAAGCTCTAGAACCTTATTTGAATGGAAGTTTTCTTTTGTTTGAGCGTCATCACAACCTTAGTGTAAGACAACTGAGGCTAGTTCGACGGATAGTTGAAACCACAAAAATACCAGACATGCTCTTACGTGATTGGATAGTACGATCCGCGAAATGGGTCTTGTTAATATACCAAGTAGATAGTTTGGTTAAATTCGCATAAGAAAAACAGGCTCTATTCAAAAAAATGCGATAAAGACATTGAACTTGGTTCGTGTATACATACAATATCATATATAAATCTGATCGGATGTGTAACAGAAATAATAATGCTAGGCAACAAAGGAGCCGAATTAAATACAAAAATCGATGAAAGTTTATTACTGAGACATAATATCATTTAAGAACAGAAGTCCCGTGTCAAACATATGCCTCGAATGAACTGATTTTCTGACAATGTCATATATTTTTAATCAATTTCTGCGACAAATGTTGTTTGGCTCTCCTGATCAATTGCTGTTAAATACGTCCAATACATATGCTACTGCAAATACATGAAAATTTTTAGACTGATATATTTTGACAGAATTGCAATTTTCTCCTTGAAATTTAACCCAATGATATTAAATGCGTTAAAGGTTGTGTTAACTATTGCACCATGGAAATTTTCTTTACTGATTCGATTTGACTGCCGTGCAATTAGTAAACCTGGTGGGTCGGCTCCAAATGGTAATCCCCGCAAGACAGTTTAGTTGGTAGACTTTGCAGCGCGAAACGGATGTTCTCCAATGTTGACATCTATAAACCGAAAATAAATTTGATAAACTGATAACTGATTTCGGCTCTACCCGTTGGTTCTGAGATGAACATTAGTAAATCATATACATAAATTGTACAAGGCATACGCAGGTCAATTGTTTTTTTTTTGGTTAATTTCCTCAACACTGTAAAATTATACATTTTCCAGAAGAGGTGCAATGCAGATTACCATTTCTACATAATTTAATTTCCGTAAATATTTACCTTCACATGTGAATTTTGTTGCAGTAGCCACCTTTGAGACCGAGAACGTTCCAGTAGCCCTCGAAGAAAAAGAAGTTTGGGAAACTTTACTACAAGAATTTTTTATTAACGTTAATTTTTTAGAACTCTTCAAGGGAAGAAAAAGAAGTATGGGAAATTTACTACAAGAATTTTTTATTAACGTTATTTTTTTAGAACTTTTCAAGGGGTAGCATGTAATAATACAATTTGACACTGGAGACCTATTGCTTGGTCGTCAAACAGCGTAAAACCCACGAGAGCAAAATTGTGTTGTAATTCGAGGGCGCCTATGTTGGCTGTTGGAAAATGGGGCACGAATTCATTAATAAACGATAATATCTATCCTCTCTATTGGGGTAACGAATACTCGAACAACAAATTTATTTTCAAATAAGTGATAAATTAAATCACCAATAAAAATTCATTAAATGTCTATTTCCTGGCAAAACAATTTCAGTAAATTAACAAAATACGTCTACCAGAATTCAGCAATGAACAGGCATTTAAGCAGTAATAAAGCTAAGCCTTACCTTAATCTCATACTGGCGGAAGAAGATAAGTGGCTTGAATAGATATAAGGCTTCGTCGATAATATCCTTTGTTTCATCACCAAGCAATGCTGCTGGACCACGAAATTTAGTGCGCAACGGCAACAGCGCCATATTTCCAATGTTGTTTTGAGAATTCACAAATTCTGAGTGAAACGACTTAAATTTAAAGAAGACGAAAAATATATAAGCTCGCATCTACGCAACGCATGCACAAATAGATACGTTATTACAAAAATGAGCAGCACTCTTTGATACAGTTAAAGATTGATTCAATTTGAAATATAATTAAGGCATATTAACAATATTTAATTAGTAATTAAAAATGGGAAACCCTGTTATTCTCAAGTTATTAGTTAAAAAGCAGAAATCGTTATTAAAAAGCACACATTAGAGCTAAAAGAGCCAATTTTCGCCACAACTCACCTCGACTGCAAAATCTGGCATTTTATATAGTGTATTTTGAAAAGCAAAGGGAATAAATTGGATTGCGTACGTGTACTCTAAAATAGCGAACAGAAAGCGGGGAACGAGCATGAAGAGGCACACACACACGCATCCAAAACAAGTGCGCAATTCACCTTCTAAGGGAGAAGCGAAATCAGAAACAAGTGACGGATTAAAATGTACTTACTACTCGGATGCCTAGTAAGAAAAAAATATAAAAAACTCATGCTGAACATCAATCCAGACGGGTAGCACTTTGCGATCCAACGTTCTTAAGAATATTTATGCTGTCATAGCTGCTCAGTGCACTATGTAGATGGGACTGTCGTATTACTAAAGAAGCCAATTCCTCAACAAAATAGAAAAATAGCCGAACAACGGGAAAACATTTTCTCAATATCACACTCAAAACCAAGCGGTGTCCAGGTTTTTTAAACATAATAAACGAAAAATCGTCAGGCACGGCGGGAGCTGTCAGCTGCAACAAGCTTAATACACAAGTAAACAAGAACCTGCATGAATGCAATATAAAATAGTGAATTGCCTGTCTCATCATGTACATTTCCAACATGCAGTTCGCTGATGTATAATATATGTACCTAAACCATCTTATTCTCCATAGCTTTTCAAAATTCATTTTATAGGGAATCAGATCGAGCAGCCAAGGTCAGTTATGTCGAAACAACGGTCCATTAAGCCATGTTGTATAGATCTGCATTATAATAAAGTTGTGCTTATCTCAATTTAAATGACAAATACACACAAATGGCTGAAATAAGAATTATACATATAAATAAGCGGGTTGTTCATCCAAAACATAAAATGTAAACCTTGAGTTCTATCGACGTAAGCATGATTTCGCCCTTAATGAAGTACTTCAGCAAGTCAGAAATGTTGTGTCAGGGTGGCTCAGTGGTAAGGTCACCAGATTTCGAAGCAGACGTGCCCAGGTTCGAGCCCTGTCCACGGCAAACTGAACAGAACGAGATGATTTTACAATATGGATGAAACCGGTCTACTGGATGAATTGCTTTTTCTACACTATAAAATTCTTAGTTTATACTGGCAAATGTACGTACTTAAAAGGTGTGCCTATATCAAAATCGCAACCTTGATTATAGTAATTGTTTTCACTGCCCGCGCAACCAATTTTCGTCTAATTATATTTCAAATATATTTATCAAAACCTAACTCTTTTCCAAAGCTACAAGTGTATTCAACACAACGTCTACGGAAACTAAACTCTCAACCAAGCTACAGTTTAAGAAGGTTGTTACCCAGCACTTTATTAATAAATTCTTATGCGAGAACACTGATTGGAAGCGCAACTGGGTGATACTTCACCCATAATACTCCTTCTTATGATATCTTAATTACTACGCTTCCAACGAGTTTGGGAGCATTAAGTTCCTTTGCACTTAATCTCGATATAATGCGCCTCGCTTGAGACTTAACGCCAGAAATGGTCATCCAAATATTTATTATTTCTATTTAATACTTACAAATTACGACGACATTTCACCGCCAATATCAGGTACTCTTACATTACCGCTTTATTCGTGCAACTAAAATCAGCACACCAAGCGCATGGCATGGTGGCCAGCCCGTATCCGATCTGGAGTTTCTCAGGGCTCCGTACTTGGTCCTATTCTTTTCAACCTTACACTCGCGCAGGTACAGGATGAAGACAACCTTTTCAAGCTGTTTAAATATGTGGATGGCATGGTCATAGTATTCAGTGACCCCACTTCATCCAACCCTTCCTTACCCCTTATATCGTAGCGTTTATCCTCGCTCCACTCGCAGCTCAGCAATCTCATCCGACCCATTCTGCTCTCTCCCGGTTGCAAATTATCCCCTTGATATTGAAATAATAGACTCGGCCAAACACCTTGGTATTTATTTTTCAAAATTTCTAGACTTCTCCCGACACCTTACACACACTACTTCCAAACTCTTCAAATGGGCCCGTCCGATCTGCTTCAAGACTAACAACCCCATTCTCCAAATCACGCTTTTCAAAGTCTACGCCCTACCCATTTAATACGCTAGCGAATGCAACTGTTCTCTCACTCTCGCCTCTTCGTATGCCATCGAACAGATCTCATCCTGATTTCTAAAGCGAGTCCTCCCCCCAAAGCCAAAATTATCGGGAACGCCTACTCCTGGCAAACCTTCTACCGCTTTGATTTACCCGTAACATTCGAATCATTTATTTTATCCATAAGATCACAAATTGCCTATCACTGTCCAACTTGGCTCACGCAAGTCACCATTACGCCACACGTTCTAGCAACTTTTCTATCCTATCTAACCATATCCCCAATATATTTTTTTAAACTATTTCTGTTTTCCAACGCCACTAGTGTCTTCAACGCTCTTCCCACGGATATAAAGCTCCTGCCCCAGCACGAATTTAAAAAGGCGGCCCACAAGTACTTCTTTACCAAATTTCTTTGTGAAACGACCGGTTTGAAGCGAAATTGGTTCCTTCTTAATTCATAACATATCTTTCACCACCGGCTATTCTCTGTACTGGTTTCGGAGTGCGAAATCCCTCTGGCTGACATCTAATTTCCACTTCCCCCCTCTGGTTTTGAATCTCTCACTCTTGACTCCTTGATACCACTTCTATTCTCATTTTTCATTCTATCATATCCATATAGTGGATACTTTACCACGTTTTGCACAACCAATCCTTTTCCTTTCTGTTTCAGCGAAAGACCGGAAACTCAAAAGCTCGCTGGACCACCTAACGGTTTGCATCGGACATCGACTCCCCCTCGTCTACGATCAGTCATAACCTCGTTCAACGGACGCCAGTGATCCCTGCACGACAAACTAGCTTCAATCTAGTCGACTCCATCCTGGTCAATACTACACTTCAGTCGGTCGACGTCTGCTTCCGGTCCGCCATCATTTTATATCTCACACTCGAACTCATCTGTCCGAACCCAAACTACCCCGCATTGATGCTCGGACACATCATGGACTGAACTCCAATTGATCTTGTCTAGTCAAATGGAATTTCTTTTTGATTTTTCACCAGATTGAACTATCATGAAGTTGATGAAAACACTTCTCTTCCTCAACTCATCCTTCTGTTATTAAATACTTTGCTAGTCACAATTTCATTCACCTCTACATATCCTACCTTTGATTTCATTTCAATGGTCAGGTCTGTTGGCCTTTGATGCCAAATAGATGTATTATTATTATTATTTATACCCTGATACTTCGCAAGCTTTTTCAACTTCTAACAGCCTCACCATTACCAATATTGTCAAATATTTTGCTGGTCACTTTTTCACTTAACTATACATCTCCGTACTTTCGAATTGCATCTTGACCTTCAAAATGTTTGGCCAGATAGCCGTTTTTGACAAATAAAATGTACCATTATCAAATAAGAACTAAATATTATTATGAAAGTATTTCAAAAGTAACTCACAGACATAGTGTTTGATAGATTCTAAAATGGAATTCCTCGTATTAAGATACAACACACTGATCAATTTCTAGGATCGATAGGAGTAAAAATAAGCCTTGCCTATATTGGCCTTCAACAACAAAATCACAGAAGAAGTATGAACTGTTCTTATTAACTGGTAATACTGTTTTATAACAAGATATAAAGATAAAAAATTGAATAACAGATTCAAATAATTGAATTCAGAAAAATTATTAATTATATACAAGAAATTTTTTGAGATTGACTATGGCATTTTATGCAACAACTCAAGTAATTTAATAAATAATAAAAGTAATTCGAAATAGTTTATAGTAAACAAAACCCATAGGAATTATAGACATTTGAAATACGACTATCATTTGTAAACGCCTGTAAACGCCCCAGCTTCAAGTAAATAACGTACGACCTTACAAACCCGGTTGGAGTGCCATAAAAAAGAGTTAGTATTGTTTAGGGGCCTTTAACAGGGCCGGTATTGCGTTCTCTGGCAAATGCCCAGATGTGTGGAGGAAGATATTTCCTCCGCCAAAATTAAAGTGACAGTAACTGATAAATTTAAACCAGCTTAGCTGATTAATACGATTTTTATTTAAAAGGAATTTATTCATTTATTTCCGTTGCATTCCCCAGTTTATCAGGTTAGACGATAGGACTGAATTATCAGATGAGTTGAATGACCCTCGTTTCATGGACGAATCTGATGTGTGCAATCCCACCATACAGGCACATATCAAAATGCAGAACTTAGTTGACATGTTGTCAAATATAGCAAAATCTTATTTTACCGATTCACAACATGAAAACTGTTTGGCAATACCAGATGAAACAGTAGAACCAGTGACAAATGTACAGGGCGCGATGCCGACTTCAGAGGTGCCATTATATACAACTCGTTCTGGAAGAGTACAACGTCAGCCAAAGAATGATGATTACGTCTTCTACTAGCCGTCTTATTTTGAGAAGGTGGTGTATGTGGAGGAAGATATTTCCTCCGCCAAAATTAAAGTGACAATAACTGATAAATTTAAACCACCTTGGCTGATTGAAACGAAATTTATTTAAAAAGAATTTGTTCATTTATTTTCCAGAATTTTCTTTGTTTAAATACTTGACTGGATAAATACTTTGAATTGTGCACGATTTCAGCTTTCGAGCATACTGTACGTGACTGGTTGTAACTTGCTCGGCCTGTTGCATTTATTTCATTTTCTTTATTTAACGGCTACTCGATTTCCACAATATATTCCTGCTAACACTGTCATCTATTTTTAACTTCCATATATGTTGGGGACGTTCTGGAACAGGTAATTTAATAATTCTGTTTTTCACGTCTTTTTTTCCATATTATCTGTTCGGGTGTTTTGTAACGTGAAAGGTTTCACATTCCGATTGCCTAGCATTAAGTGTCAAATTAATAATTAAATACGATCGACATGGAAGCTCATCTTAAGTTTGAGGACACTAGCAAGTTAACTCGAGACATGGAATGTATGAATTTAACAGATATGAATGAAAGTACTAGCTTATCTGATTCTATTATACATTTAAAGACCGATCACTATCTGGCATCTATGGGGTTCTCAGACACTAATAGGTTAGGAGCCTCTAGAAAATTTGGCGACCGCGCCAGTCCAAGAATATTCAATCTACCGCAATTTAAATCTGGAAAACACTCAAGTAGGGTCGCGGACGCCTTAATAATATTTAGCGCATATAATATCGTAATCCCTATGGAGAAATTTGTTGCAGCATGGATGGCATAGTCTGAAAATTTCCGAAACGCCTTGGAAAATTTCAGAGGCAGAACTGTAGAAGAAAAGCCGTATTATGCATTTGTGTTATTAATGGTCGAAATACAGCAAAGATATCAGCCTGGGAGGTCGGCACAAATGTGCGAATTATTACGCTTAGAAAAGATGGGGCGTCAACTACCACCAGAGATTTACGTACGCCTTTGCACGAAAGCTTCCAGGTTGAATATATCCAGAGATGTGGTAAATTCTATTTTTACACCTGAGCTACCATCTAGGCTTAGAACCACATTAGAAGTATTTGACAAAATGAATATTGATTGGGCAACAAAACGCAGAGCGCTAGACGGAGTGTATAAACAGAAGGAACCACAAGTACATGCTGAAACAGCAGATTCTGTCATGGTACAGCTAGTCAGGTCAGATGCCAAAACCAACCTGACGATACAAGAAACCTTGCGTTACTTATGTAGAGAAGTTGCTAGCTTACGCAGTGATATTGCACAACTTCAGAGTCAGGATAAGTATACTAGACGTCGAGGGAGTCACTCGCATCAACGCCTCGAAGAGCCACGCGGATGGTGTAAAGCACATTACGAATACGGACGAAGTGGAAAGTGCCAAGGTGAGAATTGTATATACCCGCAGTTAGGTGGACCCAGATGGAAAGGAAGCGCTAAACCTGTAGAGAGAAATCCATCACCGGGAAAAGGATGAAACCCCCGTTATAGGAGCCGTAGGGGGGTTCCATTACAAAGGCTCTCAGATATGCCTTTAAAAGGCATACTTAAGGCAAAAGTCAAAAATGCGACAAGACCACATAGGCAATACAATTTAAAAATATTTGTTTGCGCGGGTGGTGGCAGCAATTCTTTAAATCAAGTTTGCGAGCTTGAAGTAAACACCAATCCCGTTGTATTTAACCAGTCGTCGAACAACATAACAAAACTACAATGACCGCAACACACTGGCGCGTTTCGACCTTCCTTGATCATCATCAGAGTACGACGGCAAACTGACTATCGAGGATCAAACCGACGAATATATATGGAAATCAAATTGAGATATGCGGCTCTCACCTCTAGCAGTCTCAGCACATTGAACTTGACCAAAATGTCGGCTGCACAATTTCTGTGCAGTCACGAACATTAACTGTTTGTAGCTTTCGCCACATATACATATATATGCAATACAATTTAACAATAATTGTTTGCGCGGGTGGTAGTAACAATTCTTTAAATCAAGTTTGCGAGCTTGAAGTAAACACCAATCCCGTTGTATTTAACCAGTCGTCGAACAACATATCAAAACTACCGCCAGCCTGTACTGACGCGTTTCGACCTTCCTTGATCATCATCAGAGTACGACAGCAAACCGGCTATCGGGGTCAAACCGCAGTGAATATATATGGAAATCAAATTGAGATATGCGTCTCACCTCTAGCAGTCTAACATACATTGAACTTGACTGGAAATGTCGGCTGCACAATTTCTGTACAGTCATGAACATTAACTGTTTATAGCTTCGACTACATACATATATAGGCAATACAATTTAACAATAAATTGTTTGCGCGACTAAGAATGGTAACAATACTTTAAATCAAGTTTGCGAGCTTGAAGTAAACACCAATCGTTGTATTTAACCAGTCGTCGAACAACATAACAAAACTACCGCTAGCCGCAACGCACTGACGCGTTTCGACCTTCCTTGATCATCATCCAGTACGACGGCAAACTGACTATCGAGGATCAAACCGCATTGAACAAATCAAATTGAGATATGCGGCTCTCACCTCTGTGATCTCACCTTCATTAGACTTGACTGGAAATGTCGGCTGCACAATTTCTATGCAGTCACGAACATTAACTGTTGTAGCTTTCGCCACATATACATATATATGCAATACAATTTAACAATTGTTTGCGCCGCATATCAATTTGATTTCCATATATATTCAATGCGGTTTGATCCTCGATAGTCATTTGCCGTCGTACTCTGATGATGATCAATGAAGTTCAAAACGCGTCAGTGCGTTGCGGCTGGCGGTAGTTTTGTTATGTTGTTCGACTGGTTAAGTAACAAGTTAATGTTTACTAATTACAAACGATTTAAAATTTTTTACCACCGCCCGCGCAAACAATTATTTGTTAAATTATGTGCATATATATCTTATGGCGAAACTGAAATAGTTAATGTTTGTGACTACGCTAGAAGTATTGCAACCGACTGATCAATTCAATGTATGCGAGACTGCCTTTAGACGTGAGCCGCATATCTCAATTTGATTTCCATATATATTCAATGCGGTTGTCCTCGATAGTCAGTTTGCCGTCATGACTCCTGATGATGATCAGAAGGTCGAACGCATCGGTGCGTTGCGGCTGGCGGTGAAACTGTATGTTGTTCGACGACTAGTTAAATACAACGGGATTGGTGTTTACTTCAAGCTCGCAAACTTTATTTAAATAAGACCACATAGCACCGACACAGAGGGTAAGAGAGTCAGATTCTTACTAAGCGAAAATGTGGAAAACATTGCCGGATTTTCCAGCAACAAATTCATTATTAAAGATGAATTATCTGGACTGGAATTTCTCATCGATACAGGTGCTGAATTAAGCATAGTTAGGCCAGATGTGGTGGAAGCAGATTGCCCCACATTTGATTATCAACTATGGGCCGCTAACGATAGTCCGATAGGAATGAAGTGATGAAAGAAATGTCGGTGACCTAAGGCCAGAAATCTTCCTTTACATGGAATTTTCTCGTAGCCGATGTCAAGGACCACATCATTGGGATGGATTTCTTGACACATTTTAAACTGACATTAGACCCCAAAATCTAGGACTATCGCAGAAGGCGTAGGGGTATCAACACATACTGAGTCTAACCCATCGTCAGTTAGAACAGTTCTTTTACCCCGTCCAACAGTCGCGCATGACTTTGCCGATATCACTGAGAAGCACCTAGCAGTGTTCCAGACTTTCAGTGCCAAAAGGATAGGACTGAAGACAGGAGTAGAACACCAAATAGAATTGGTGGCCCTTATTGCCTTGTTCACCAAAGGCTTAACCATTGGCACAACGCAAGCAACAATTTGCATTGTCTGAATTTCACCAATTGCGCGAAGAGGGGATTTGTAGAAGGTCAAATTCTAATTTTGCTTCCCCAATAGTGGTAGTTCCCAAACCTGACCCGGGTCAATGTAGGGTTTGTGGAAATTATCGTCCATTAAACTCGGTGATGGAGAGTGATTCTTATCCTCTCCCTAACCAGAGTACTTTACTCCGAGATATAACGGGATATGAGGTTTATTCAACTTTAGATCTCCAGAAGGCGTACTATCAGATACCAATGGAGAAAAGTTCGATACCGCTCACCGCAGTCAGATTTCCAGGAAGGGGATCGCATGAATTTCTTCGAATGTCTTTTGGTTTGAAAAATGCCAGTCAGACATTCCAGCGTTTGGCTGACAGATTACTTCAGAATTGTCCATTTGCGAGGGTGTACATAGACGGCATAATACTTTTTAGTCGCTCAAGTGATGAACATCATAGGCATTTGGAAAGGGTTTTGACCAGGCTGGAACAATATGGATTAGTGGTCAAACCTATAAAGAGTAACATAGGATGCTCTTCAATTAAATATCGTGGTCATATACTTTCCAAAGACGGAATTAAACCTTTTCAAGATAAGATCCAAGCTATTAAGGACGTTACGGAGCCCCGAACCGTGCGCCAGCTGCGAAGGTTCTTCGTTATAATCAGCTATTACCGTCGATTTATTCCAGGTCTAACCGGAATTCAAGGATTGTTGACACGCCATCTTACTCGTGAATAGAGCACGATGAAGAAGTCTTGGCCTATAAACTTGAGTCCAGAAGACCGAAAAAAATTCCAGAAGGCCAAGGAAATGCTAAGTGACATAACCACATTAGCACCTGTCGATTGGGAGAAACCTTTCGAGCTAATCACAGAGGCCTCAGATGTTGCAATAGGGGCAGTGCTACAGCAAATAGCTCAGGACATAAAAAAACCGATTGGGTTTTATAGCCGTAAGCTTAATGATCGAGAGAAATGTTATGATACGTTTGGTAAAGAGCTTCTAGCAGTGTATGCCGCAGCGCTACACTTTGAGCATTTATTAGACGGTCATAAATTTAAGTTATTGACCGATAATAAGCCGTTGATTAGTATACTTGGTAAAACAGCGAGGCTTAATTACTCTCGTAGAGTGAATTCCCAAATAACCCGGTTATCAGCGTTCGATTTCATTGTCTTATATTGCTTGTAAGGAGAGTGTGTTGGCCGATGCACTTAGTAGACCGAATGAAGCCGATGTCGAGCTGATATTTCAAGGACCGTTGAAGAATCTAAATGATTCTATGAATGAATTAGTTAATCGAATCAAGGATGCGCAAGGATGGGATCCCTTTACATAAGTCTTGTCCAAAAGACCAGGATATGTTTGTAAGCTTCTGAGTGGCAAGTGGTTATTATGCGAAATGTCCAGAAGTCAATAACGACCATATGTGCCGCTGGAGTTACGGGTTAAAATTATCTAAGTATTACACGACATGAAACATCCATCCATTAAAGCCACCATTCAATTAATTAATGACAGATACGTATGGCCGCACATGTCTAAAGACATACGGGTATGGGTAAGAGCCTGTGCCAAGTCTCAAACGTGTAAGGTGTGGAGACACACCAGACCAGAGATACAGAATATTGGGATACCAATTGGACGGTTCAGACACGTACATATAGACATTGTCGAAACGCTTGAGGTTAATTTCTACACATATTTGCTAACTATGGTAGATCGATTTAGTCGCCAATTCGAAGTGGAAATTTTAAACGATATGACAGCGCAAGAAGTCTTGTTCTCGTTTCTACATAATTGGATATTGCGTTATGGTTTTCCGAAAAAGGTCACTAGTGATCGCTGTAGTCAATTTATGTCCGAGCTTTTCGAAAGATCTCTCAACATCATAGGAACAACTGTATTGCATACTAGCGCATATAACCCACAAGCAAATGGGATGGTCGAAAGACTGCATCGTGAACTGAAAGCTGCGTTAAGGTGTACTAGTGGAACAAGCTGGATACACGATCTTTCTATAGTACTACTCGCCATGCGCAACACAATTAGGTACTTCAATTATGTATTAGGTTTTGCGAACCTAGTAACAAATTAGTTCAGTTGTGACCAGAAGGATAAACCAAAGGCAGCATGAACGGAAAGTATAATCTCATGCACATTCGTTTCGTGCTTACTGGCGACTCATCAGTAGGAGCCGGTATTACGCCCTTTAACCACTATATATTCGGTAGAAGAATGTGGAATAATAGGACGGTACAATCTCCTAGACGAATGTGTAAACCTTTAATAGTGAAGCTAACATTGATAACGAAATTAATTCATCACTGCTAATAATTCGTCAAAGATCAGAACGAATTATTTTGGCCAAAATGAAGAGTAATCCTCGATTAGGATTTAAACTCCTCACAGATTACAGTAAATACAAGGAAAAGTTAAAGCTTATACTACCTGTGGATAAAACTGAGTCTGGATTTCTCTGTGAATTGGAGGAAGTATTTGTCAATTTGATATGCAATCCACAGAATGAGAAAACTTTTATAGAACTATCAGATCCTTTGGGAGGCCAGGAACCAGGACTTGTTATTGACAGTGATGAATTGATAAAATTGATGTTAAAAATCAAATCAAAAAAACAAAAAGATCACCTTGGTATTTCGATTGATAATCTAATTCAATTACCCTTAACATTTAGAAATGCACTCTGCAACTTTATAAATAGAATTTTGAATGATGGGAAATTACCAATTGATATATTAACGATTGTAGCTAAGCCGTTGCCAAAAGTTAGTAAGCCAACGTGCGCCAGTGATTATAGATTAATCTCTATTATCCCTTCTGTTTTGAAGATAATAGAACGATTGATACTAGATCATTTAGAACGTATGTTACCGGCTGATTTTGACTTATGTCAACATGGCTTTACGAAAGGTAGATCGACAACTACTAATATGCTTTCCATGTGGAAACATGTAATCACATTAGACGAGAATAAGTTAGATGCATTAATTGTATTTATAGATATCTCAAAAGCTTTTGACTCTATATCTTTTGATGCTATTTTGAATGCGATTAGTTTGTTGAATATTGATCCGAATATTTTTAGATTACTTAAATACTATCTATATAATCGAAGAATGAGTATTCAAGTAAACGATTTGATATCAAAATCAAAACGAGTAACGAGTGGAGTTCCACAGGGATCAAGCTTGGGGCCAATTTTATTTAAAATTGTATTAGCAAATTTGGAAACTAAGATCCTTAATGGTCGAGTTTGCAAATTCGCTGATGATTTAAAAATAATCTTCCCAATTGATCCAAAGAATGTCGAATTCTCCAAAAATAATGTGACTTTAGATTTGTATGATTTGAGTAAATATTTGTTTACACTAGGGCTGAGAATAAACAATAAAAAGACGAAAGCTTTAAAAATAGGGAACAGAACAAACTTTCATTATGTTTATTTTCATGATGCTGTTATTAATGATGTGTTTGAGATTAAACTTATGCAAGAAATTAAGGATTTAGGCATAACTATTCAATGTACAGCTTCTGCTGAGAGACATATTGAAAGTATAGTAGGCAGTGCCAAGAAAAGATGGGCACTAATAAATCGAAATATTTTATCAAATGATATAAAACTTCAAATGTATATAATATGGATTAGACCGGTACTAGAATATGCTGTCGCTACCTGGAATCCATTAAAAAAGGGTTTGTCTAATAAGATAGAAGCTGTACAAAGAAAAGTTGTGAAACATATTAGTCCTATTTCTTGCACTATATACGCCTCTAGATTACAGTTTGCGTCATTGCAATCTCTGTGGTTTCGGAGGATGTGTTATTGTATAAAAGTTTTCCATCTGAACCAGTGGACTGGTGCCTATATGACTCCGATAAGAAAGAGTCATGAAATTGGAACTAGATCTGGACATATGGCAATATCTCCTCCTTTTGTGGGGAATGTAGCGAGCAAGTTATTCTCTTTCTCGAAAATCTACAAAATTTATAACCAATTGCCGAAGGGGCTTAGAGAAATGCCTCCATCTAAGATGTCTATTAAAACTTTATCTACTGAACTTGAAAAAGTCTGCAATCCTGCTGATATCTTTTATTTTTTTGATTATGATAATACTTTCTCATGGTTGAATAAAAGACAAGGATAATTGTTATCGGAAACAGATTTTATTGAGATTTTTATTTCCAAGTTTTGTATTATTATAATTGAAATGTTATGCACTATATCTTCAAATTAGTTAACATTACATACAATCAATTGCTAGTCATGGTTCTCAATTTTTGCATAATGTTACACTCGAATTATACCTTAATTGTTCCTAATTTGATGATGTATATATTATTCTTTTCAGTCGAACTTTCTGATATTGATATATTGTATTGTACAACTAGTGAGATATACCTATCTACATGAGATGAATTGCACAATTTATTGTGATGTGATAATTATTTTAATATATATTGTACAATTTCCAATTTTATTATTTGATGGAATATGTGTGGTTTGAATCCAAATAAAGATATTCTATTCTATTCTATTCTATTCAATATAATCTAAAGTCAACACAATGTGACTTAACTAACTCACACTATATAATATATATACCGAGTCTGTAAAGGATACTAACACTATGGTTATTGTGTTAGTAACCGATACCTTTTTGAAATCGATGAGTACCGGATACTAACACTATGGTTTCCAAGTCGGTACATGATACCAACCTGATGGATATAAATTTATGCTAAAGTTCACCCAAATTGAGAATTACAACAATTTCCTGAACACCTGTTACTCCAGTTAAACCATACACTCTGGCCTTCATCGATATCAGTTATCACATTTCGCGGTAAGCATGACATCATTCAATTCAATATATTACAGTTACATATTGTTTGTTGCGAAGAACTAATATATATGCAAGTATGTATTAGGTTCTATTCTATTCTATTCTATTCTATTCTATTCTATTCTATTCTATTCTATTCTATTCTATTCTATTCTATTCTATTCTATTCTATTCTATTCTATTCTATTTCATTCTATTCTATTCTATTCTATTCTATTCTATTCTATTCTATTCTATTCTATTCTATTCTATTCTATTCTATTCTATTCTATTCTATTCTATTCTATTCTATTCTTATTCTATTCTATTCTATTCTATTCTATTCTATTCTATTCTATTCTATTCTATTCTATTCTATTCTATTCTATTCTATTCTATTCTATTCTATTCTATTCTATTCTATTCTATTCTATTCTATTCTATTCTATTCTATTCTATTCTATTCTATTCTATTCTATTCTATTCTATTCTATTCTATTCTATTCTATTCTATTCATTCTATTCTATTCTATTCTATTCTATTCTATTCTATTCTATTCTATTCTATTCTATTCTATTCTACTCATCTCTATTCTATTCTATTCTATTCTATTCTATTCTATTCTATTCTATTCTATTCTATTCTATTCTATTCTATTCTATTCTATTCTATTCTATTCTATTCTATTCTATTCTATTCTATTCTATTCTATTCTATTCTATTCTATTCTATTCTATTCTATTCTATTCTATTCTATTCTATTCTATTCTATTCTATTCTATTCTATTCTATTCTATTCTATTCTATTCTATTCTATTCTATTCTATTCTATTCTATTCTATTCTATTCTATTCTATTCTATTCTATTCTATTCTATTCTATTCTATTCTATTCTATTCTATTCTATCTATTCTATTCTATTCTATTCTATTCTATTCTATTCTATTCTATTCTATTCTATTCTATTCTATTCTATTCTATTCTATTCTATTCTATTCTATTCTATTCTATTCTATTCTATTCTATTCTATTCTATTCTATTCTAATTTTATTCTATTCTATTCTATTCTATTCTATTCTATTCTATTCTATTCTATTCTATTCTATTCTATTCTATTCTATTCTATTCTATTCTATTCTATTCTATTCTATTCTATTCTGCTACAATAAAAACAAGTGAAAATAACCACTAACCAATGGTGTGCAAGCAGCCAATAAAGGCTATTTGAGCACGGTGAATTTACCATGCCAGTGAGTTATCGTGTTTGCCTTCTGATGTGCATTTCTCCGACGTGCTGTCTGTTATTGTCACCTATGCTGATTTTTGGGCTTGCTTCACGCACATTGGCAATTTTAGTCACGCCAATCTTATTGCTGGACAACTATTGTGACGAGCCAGTTACTGCAGAACTTCAACGAGTTTACTCAGCGGGATTTTAACGCCACAACAGAAGAAACCACAACCTAAGTAAACCAGAGCTGGTCTCAAGTGTCTATGAGTACTTCTGGACACTGCTACACTAACTGACCTTCTCGGCATTTGCCAGAGAACGCAAGACCGGCCCCCAAAAGTACTAACTCAACCATCCTGGCATCAAAACTGACTTCCTAACGTCGTATTGCATTTACTTGAAGCTGGGCGTTTACAATTCTTTGTTTAAATACTTGACGGTATATATACTTTTGAATTGTGCGTATTTTCAGTTTCTGGAATTTAATTAGATTATTGTACATCAATTAACTCCTCATATAAAAATAAATCAAATTTTATTTTTGGACATTTGATGTTATCGCTGGTTTCGTAAAACAATATTGTGTTTTTTAAAAATATTGTAAATTTTTTGGAAGTTTCTTTTGTTCATATTGTCGAAGTTTTTGACTTGTCTTGTTGAAGGTTATAAAGAGAACTTTATCTGAGTTGCTGAGTTGCACAAACGTTTCACTGCGTGGTTCTATCTGAGTACTCTTTGCTAATAAATTATTGTAATCCACATTCATCTATCGTTCTTAATACACATTATTGGGAAGGATCTCAAATTTGCTTCAGGTAATTGACGTGGATATTTGTTTTCAAGGTCACCACCGTATCGTTCTGTCATCTGTGGATATCAGCGTATCCTGGTAAGCTTAATTAATATAATATATAAATTGCAAGAAATTTTATCCTAATATTATGGCTGGTTTATCAAATATTGAGGATACAGAGCAGTTAGCAAGTGGACTTAAGGAATGTAGTTTAAAAGATAGTTCAGAGGAACTTAAGTGTTCCAAATTAGATGATCATACCGCATATATGGATTATCCGGGCCTGGCATCTCAGAGGCTCTCTTATGGTAGTGACCAAAGGGCCTCTACAAAAAATGGCGACCGCGCCAGGATCCTCTATGCGGAAAGATGTGATGTAGATGATCGCTTTTGCCGCAATTCTATGGATAGCAATGTTAAGCTCACCATGTACAGACCAGACAACCATTCTGAATGGGTCGAAGAAGCAAAATTTTATTTTAAACTAAAAAGAATGACCGACCCTATAGAAAGGTTTGCCTCGGCCTGGTGGTGTTTGCCTGAGCCTTTAAAAAAGAATCTATTTAGACTCAGGAAATTTGTTTCTGAGAACGAACCTGTAAATGCATTTGAGCTTCTAGTCGAAGAACTTCATGGACGATATCAACCCGAGAGGATTGAACGGATGACTGACTTATTACGTCAGGAAAAGATGGGAAATCAACTCCCATCTGAATTTTATGACAGACTTATTTCAAAATCCATCGGGCTTGATATTTCTGAGGAAGTTATAAACAGTATATTTGTAGCAGAATTGCCTGCTAGACTAAGAGCCACTTTGGATGTCTATGATACATTGGAACTAGAGTGGCCAAAGAAGCTCAAAGGGTTGGACAAAGTGTATCGTCAGAAGGAACCTAAGGTGTATGCAGTAACAGCAGATTCACGCCTGGAGCAGCAACTCAGACATCTCTCAGAGAGACTCCTGACCGTAGAGAATGAATTAAGTACCCTCCGCAGGGATGTGGGTTGGATAAAAAACAATAGGGAAAGTTCCAACAGAGGTAGGGTGAATTCTCGGAGTCAAAGTTCAACTTCCAAGCATCGGAGAGGCGAATCGCGTGAGGGTGTGCAAGGACCACGCGAGTGGTGCATTTCGCATCGTAAATACGCCGAGTTTGGAAAGTGTCAGGAGGAGGGATGCACGTTTCCAAAGTTGGGTGGTCCCCGATGGAAAGGAAGTACTCTTCCTGTAGCCTGGTCTAAGCTGCCGGAAAACTAGTGGAACCCCCGCTAATAGGAGCCGTAGGGGGGTTGCGCATGCAAGGCTCCAAGGTATGCATATTCGAGGCATACTAAAATCATCGAAGTTAAGTTCGGAAGCTTCGATAGAAGAAACGCGCGGTAATACAGTCCGTAAATCTGTTAGATTTCGGCTGGAAGGTAATCTCAAAGAGGTTGCTGGTTATAGCAACAATAAGTTCGTTATAACAGATGAACTTAGTGGGTTAAACTTCTTAATAGACACGGGTGCAGAGGTGAGCATAGTTCGATCCGATGTGGTGGAAATTGATAGCCCCACATTCGATTATCAACTATGGGCTGCTAATGGAAGTCCAATTGAGGTTAAGGGAGTTAAAGAATTGTCAGTGACATTGGGGCAGAAATCTCCATTTACGTGGAATTTTCTGGTCGCTGATATAAAGGATAACATCATTGGGATGGACTTTTTGATCCATTTTAATCTCGCTTTAGATCCCAAATCTAGGACCATTGGACAAGGCACTGGGATAGTGACTTATGCTGAGACTGGGACCTCAGTAGTTAGGTCAGTGAGACTACCCAGACCCGTCGTCGCCGATGACTTGGTGGATGTCATCGAGAAACACCTGGCCGTGTTTCTACCATTCAATGCTAAGCGCAAGGGTTTAAAGACAGGCATAGAACACCAAATCGAGTTGGTGGAACCACTACCCTGTTCACCGAAGGCTCAACCGTTAGCACAACATAAGCAGCAGGTTGCTATTGAAGAATTTAAGCGGTTGAGAGAAGAAGGAATTTGTAGGCGTTCAAATTCCAACTTTGCATCTCCAATAGTGGTTGTTCCCAAACCTGAACCAGGTCAATGGAGGGTTTGTGGTAACTATCGTCTATTGAACTCGGTAACGAAAGGTGATTCGTATCCTCTACCGAACCAGAGTACTTTGCTCAGGGATATAATGGGGTATGAGGTATATACAACGTTAGATCTGCAGAAAGCGTACTATCAAGTACCTATGGAGGCAGAATCTATACCGCTCACCGCAGTGCGATTTCCTGGAGGAGGATCGCATGAATTCTTATGTATGCCTTTTGGTTTGAAGAATGCAAGTCAGACATTCCAGCGTCTGACGGAGGAAGTTCTTCAAGACTGTCCATTTGCTAGAGTGTATATAGATGACATCATTATATATAGTCAATCTAGGGAGGAACACCGGGAGCACTTGGACGTCGTTTTGTCTAAGCTGGAACATTATGGATTGGTAGTAAAGCCAGAAAAGAGCAGGATTGGTTGCTCTACTGTAAAATTTCTTGGACACACCATTTCCAAGGATGGAATCAAACCCTTGGAAGATAAGGTCCAAGCAATCAAGGATGTGCCAGAACCCAGAACTGTACGTCAATTGCGTAGATTTTTGGGAATGATTAGCTATTATCGTCGTTTCATACCAGGTTTAGCTGGAATTTTGGGGTCGCTAACTCGACATTTAGTTCGTGAACGGAGCACGATCAAGAAGTCCTGGCCTATTAATTTTAGCCAAGACGACAAGGAAAAATTCCAGAGGGCCAAAGATCTGTTAAGCCAAATAACCACATTAGCACCTGTGGATTGGACTAAGCCGTTTGAGCTGGTCACAGATGCTTCCGATGTAGCCATAGGGGCAGTGTTACATCAACGGGATAATGGTATAGTCAAGCCAATTGGATTCTATAGTCGGAAACTCCAAGATCGCGAGAAGCGATATGACACGCTTGGAAAGGAGTTACTAGCGGTTTATTCTGCAGTGCTGCATTTTGAGCACTACCTAGATGGACATCAGTTTACGATATTAACTGATCATAAACCGTTGATAAGTATCCTTGGGAAAGCAAATAGGCTAAATTATTCTCGGCGGGTGAATTCACAAATAACCCGACTAGCAGAATTTGATTTTACCATTACTCATATCTCAGGAAAAGAGAATGTGGTGGCAGATACTCTCAGTAGACCAGACGTATCAGATGAAGATATGATTCGTTCGGAGTCACTCGTATGCTCTGTTGTATCTTCTAATGATTTTGTCGAGCAATTGATGGAAGCACAAGGTCTTGATCCTTTAGTAGCTGTGTTGGCAAAGAATCCCACATATACACGCAGGAAGATTGGAGATAAGTGGTTACTATGTGAAATCTCCAGGAGCCAACCTAGACCGTATGTACCGTTAGAATTAAGGTATAAGGTAATTCAACAGCTGCATGAATTTAGTCATCCTTCCATTAAGGCAACTATCAGGATGGTCACTGATAGATATGTATGGCCTAAGATGTCGAAAGACATAAGAGCTTGGGTAAGGACATGTGCCCGGTGTCAAACTTGTAAAGTTTGGCGTCATACTAAAACTGAAATTAAAACGATTGGTATACCAGCGGGTCGTTTCATGCATGTACATATTGATATAGTAGAAATGCCCGAAATTTCTAGCCAGAAGTATTTACTCACGATGGTTGATCGTTTCAGTCGTCAGTTTGAGGTAGCAATCCTGAAGGACATGACAGCTCAAGAAGTCTTACTTATGTTCTTGCATAATTGGGTGTCGCGATATGGTGTACCGGTAAGGGTAACTACTGATCGTGGTAGTCAGTTTATGTCTGAACTGTTTATCAGATCATTGAATACAATGGGGATAGAAGTAAGACACACATGTGCTTATAATCCCAGAGCTAATGGGATGGTTGAGAGACTGCACAGGGAGCTGAAGGCTGCATTACGCTGCACCGGTGGATCCAGTTGGATACATGATTTGCCCATAGTTTTGTTGGCAATGCGAAACAGATACAGAGCTCAGTTAGGAACATCCATAGCAGAACTTGTTTATGGAGAGCCATTGAGGTTACCTGGAGATCTTCTAATAGAAGCTCCAAGTTGTCTCGATTGGGCCTCTAGTTCAGTAGATTGGTTTGTTGGAGCATTGAGAGATAAAATGAGTCGTTTAGCTCCAACCAAAACTAGAAGTCCAAAGTCTAAATGCTATGTATCTTCAGATTTAAAGCTGGCATCTCATGTATATATAACTAACGAGAACAGACAGAATTGTCTGACTCCGTTCTATAAGGGGCCATTTAAAGTCAATCATATGACTGATAAAAATGCATTTATAGAAGTAAATGGCACAGTAGAGTGTGTAGCACTGGATCGCTGCATTCCACAGTTTATATGGACGGAGGAGGAGACTGAGGAACAGTATCCATCGAAGTATCCAGAAGCTGAGGCGAGATGTGACTCGAAAATGTGTGAGAAAAAGGAAGAGCCAAATAAATGTGGAAAAGAAGTAAAGATTAAAACCAAGACAACTGAGAACAGAGAACAATGCAATATGAAAATGAAACCTAGTGAAGTACAAGCACAACATGTTGAAACTCGTTCTGGAAGAGTCATCAAGAAACCGAAGAATGAGGACTTCATAATGTATGGTTAAATATCTTAAACATGAGGGTGTATGTGGAGGTTAATTTAATTATTGGACATCAATTAACTCCTCATATAAAAATAAATCAAATTTTATTTTTGGACATTTGATGTTATCGCTGGTTTCGTAAAACAATATTGTGTTTTTTTAAAATATTGTAAATTTTTTGGAAGTTTCTTTTGTTCATATTGTCGAAGTTTTTGACTTGTCTTGTTGAATGTTATAAGAGAGTTTTATCTGAGTTGCTGAGTTGCACAAACGGTATACTGCGTGGTTCTATCTGAGTACTCTTTGCTAATAAATTATTGAAATTTACATTCATCTATCGTTCTTAATACACATTATTGGGAAGGATCTCAAATTTGCTTCAGGTAATTGACGTGGATATTTGTTTTCAAGGTCACCACCGTATCGTTCTGTCATCTGTGGATATCAGCGTATCTCGGTGAGCATACTTAATATAATATATAAATTGCAAGAAATTTTATCCTAATATTATGGCTGGTTTATCAAATATTGAGGATACAGAGCAATTAGCAAGTGGACTTAAGGAATGTAGTTTAAAAGATAGTTCAGAGGAACTTAAGTGTTCCAAATTAGATGATCATACCGCATATATGGATTATCCGGGCCTGGCATCTCAGAGGCTCTCTTATGGTAGTGACCAAAGGGCCTCTACACTATCAAGTATCTATGGAGGCAGAAACTATACCGCTCACCGGTGAGCGATTTCCTGGAGGAGGATCGCATGAACTCTTATGCATGCCTTTTGGTCTGAAGAATGCAAGTCAGACATTCAAGTGTCTGACTGCCCATTTGCTAGAGTGTATATAGATGACATCATTATATGTAGTCAATCTAGAAAGGAACATGATGAGTACTTCGAAGCCGTGTTATATAACCTGGAGCATTATGGGTTAGTAGTCAAGCCAAATGTTCTGGATTGGTTGCCCAAATGTGAAATTTCTTGGGAAACTTAACTTCCAAGTATAGAAAAAAATTTCTGAGTGGTCAGAGATGTGCCAGAATCAAAAAATAAACACCAACAGCATATACGTTTTGGGAATTTTAACTACAATCATCTACTACCCTATGTACCGCTAGAATTTATATATAAGGTTATTCTAAAGTTTCATGAATTTGATCATTACGGAAACTATCATAACGGTTACTGAAAGATATGTATGGCCTAAGATGTCGAAATACATAAGGGCTTGGGTCAGGACATATACCCGGTTTTGAACTTGTAGAGTTGGACATCACAATAAAACCGAAGTTAAAACGACAGGCAAACCTGCGGGTCCCTTCATTCATATACACATAGACATATTATAAATGCCAGAAATTTTAGTTAGTTGTATTAACTTAAGATTGTTGATCGTTTTAGTCGTCAGTTGTAAGTTTCATTACCAAAGAGTTTGGCAGCTCAGGAAGTCTTACTTATGTACTTGCATAATTGGGTGCCACGATACGGTGTACCGGAAAGTGTTACTAGTGAACCTGATAGTCATTTTGTTGAGGCCCCTAACCTATTCGAGTCTGAAAGCCCCATAGATGCCAGATCGCTTGAAGTCCTAAAATTCACAATAGAGTCTGATAGGCTTATATTACTATTTGTGTCTCCTAAGTTCAAGTCCGCAATGTCCTGCACTAACCTTCTTGTGTCCTCAAATTTAAGATCTGTCTCCATATCTATATGGTATAACAATCAAATCGACAAATAATGTTAGGCAATCGGAATGCAAAAGTTGTACCGTATTACTCCTGAATAAATAATCTGGAAAGAAATATACGTGAGCAACAGAAGAAGTCAAATATACCTGTTCCAAGGCGTCACATTCAATATTATGTTATATCAGAACAAAGGCAATTGATGGAGAAATATATTTGATGATGATGTAATCGTTAACTAGAGAAAATGTTAAAATGCAGCAGACCAAAATAACAATACCAGTCAAGGAGCGAGATACTCGAAAAACTGAAAATAGCGCACCATTCAAAATCAGGTATTTAAACAAAGAATGTTCTGGAAAATAAAAAGAAAAAATTCTTTTTAAATAAAATTCGTTACAATCAGCCATAGTGGTTTAAATTTATCAGTCAATGTTATTTTACTTAAGGCGGAGGATTTAACTTCCTCCGCATACACCACCCTCTCAAAAAAACGTTTAGTGATAGACGTAATCATAGTCTTCGGATGACGAGGCACTCTTCCAGAACGAGTTGTGCATATTGGCGCACCTGAGGTCGTCATCTCGCCCGGTACAACATTAACTGGTTCTTCTAAATAATCTAGTATCGACAAACAGTTTTCATGCTGTGATTCAGTATAATAAGATTTTTCTATATTAGACAACACGTCTTCAGAATTCTGCATTTCATTATGAGCCTGTATGGTTGGATTGCACACATCAGATTCGCCCATGGAACGGTCATTCAATGCATCTGTTAATTCAGTCATACCGTCTATCCAGATAAACTGGGAATGCAACGATCCAACGTAACACAATCCTCAATGCCATTTACCTCTATGATGACATTCTTGTCAGTCATCCTCTTGACCTTGTATGGTCCTTTGTAAAATGGTGTCAGGCAGTTCTTCCTATTTTCATTAGTTACATAAACATGCGAAGCCGATCTTAGATCAGAGGACACATAGCATTTGGTTTTTGCTTTTCTAGTCTTGGTCGGAGCCAAACAACACATCTTATCTCTAAGTGCTCCTACGAACCAATCTACATAACTAGACGCCCAATCAAGACTACTTGGAGTTTCTATTAGAAGATCTACAGGGAACTTAATGGTTCTCCATAAACCAGTTCTGGTATTGAAGTACCTAATTGTGCCCTATATCTGTTGCGCATGGCGAGTAGTACTATAGAAAGATCGTGTATCCAGCTTGTTCCACTAGTACACCTTAATGCAGCTTTCAGTTCACGATGTAGCCTTTCTACCATCCCATTCGCTCGTGGGTTATACGCGCTAGTATGTATTATAGTGGTTCCCATGATGTTGAGGGATCTTACGAAAAGCTCTGACATAAATTGACTACCGCGATCACTAGTGACCTTTTCCGGAACACCATAACGCGATATCCAATTATGTAGAAACGCGAACAAGACTTCTTGCGCTGTCATGTCTTTTAAAATCGCCACTTCAAATTGACGACTAAATCTATCTACCATGGTCAGCAAGTATTTGTTTCCATTAACTTCAGGCATCTCGACAATGTCTATGTGTACGTGTCTGAACCGTCCAATTGGTATCCCAATATTCTTTATCTCGGTTCTGGTATGTCTCCACACCTTACACGTTTGACACTTGGCACAGGCTCTTACCCATACCCGTATGTCTTTAGACATGTGCGGCCATACCTATCTGTCGTTGATTAATCGAATGGTGGCTTTAATGGATGGATGCTCCATGTCATGTAACACTTGGATAATCTTGGCCCGTAACTCCAACGGCACATATGGTCGTGGTTGACTTCTGGTCGTTTCGCATAACAACCACTTGTCATTTATGAGCTTACGAACATATCCTAGCCTTTTGGACAAAACTAATGTAAAGGGATCCGATCCTTGTGCTTCCTCAATTTGACTAGCAAAATCATGCATTGATTCATCTAAACTTTTCAAAGGACCTTGAAATATCAGCTCGACATCGGCTTCATTCTGTCGGCTACGTGCATCTGCTACCACATTTTCTTTACCAGCAATATGAGACACTGTGAAATCGAACCCTGCTAACCGTGTTATTTGGGAATTTACTCTATGAGAGTAATTAAGCCTCGCTATTTTACCAAGTATGCTGATCAATGGCTTATGATCGGTCAATAACTTAAACTTATGTCCGTCTAAGTAATGCTCGAAGTGTAGCACTGCGGCATACACTGCTAGAAGCTCTTTTCCAAACGTATCATAACGTTTTTCTCGATCATTAAGCTTACGGCTATAAAACCCAATCGGTCTTACTATGCCCTGATCTCTTTGCTGTAGCACTGCCCTTCATGCAACATCTGAGGCATCTGTGATTAGTTCGAAAGGTTTTTCCCAATCTACAGGTGCTAATGCGGTTACGTCACTTAACATATCCTTGGCCTTTTGGAAATTTTCTCGGTCTTCTTGACTCAAGTTGATAGGCCAAGATTTCTTGATCGTGCTCTTTTCACGAGTGAGATGGCGTGTTAACGATCCAAGAATTCCGGCTAGACCTGGAATGAAATGACAATAATAGCTGATCATGCCCAAGAACCTTCGCAACGGGCGTACGTTTCGGGGTTCCGTTACGTCCTTAATAGCTTGGACCTTACCTTCCAAAGTATATGATCAAAGTATTTGACTGAAGAGCAACCGATATTACTCTTATTACGTTTGACCACTAATCCATATTGTTCCAGCCTGGTCAAGACCGTTTCCAAATGCTTACGATGTTCATTTCTTGAGCGACTAAAAATTAATATGTCGTCTATATATACCCTCGCAAATGGACAATTCTGAAGGATTTCTTCAGCCAAACGCTGGAATGTCTGACTGGCATTTTTCAAACCAAAAGGCATTCGAAGAAATTCATGCGATCCCCCTCCTGGAAATCTGACTGCGCTGAATGGTATCAAACTTTCTTCCATTGATAACTGATAATAAGCTTTCTGGAGATCT
Organism: Eudiplozoon nipponicum; assembly: GCA_029291075.1. Lineage (NCBI taxonomy): Eukaryota > Metazoa > Platyhelminthes > Monogenea > Mazocraeidea > Diplozoidae > Eudiplozoon > Eudiplozoon nipponicum. The sequence continues at coordinate 65,105 of JAQBSW010001687.1, read as the reverse complement.
AAAGTTGAATAAATCTCATATCCCATTATATCTCGGAGTAAAGTACTCTGGTTAGGGAGAGGATAAGAATCACCCTTCGTCACTGAGTTTAATATACGATAATTCCCACAAACCCTCCATTGACCCGGTTCAGGTTTGGGAACTACCACTATTGGGGAAACAAATTGGAATTTGATCTTCTACAAATCCCCTCTTCGCGCAATTGGTGAAATTCGGACAAAGCAACTTGTTGCTTGTGTTGTGCCAATGGTTGAGCCTTTGGTGAACAAGGCAGCGGAGCCACCAATTCTATTTGGTATTCTACTCTTGTTTTCAAACCTATCCTTTTGGCACTGAAAGGTTGAAACACTGCTAGGTGCTTCTCGATTATATCGGCAAAGTCATGTGCGACTGTTGGGCGAGGTAAGAGGACTGTTCTAACTGCCGACGTGTTAGACTCAGTAGGTGTTGATATCCCTACGCCTTCTGCGATAGTCCTAGCTTTGGGGTCTAATGTCATCTTGAAATGTGTCAAGAAATCCATGCCAATGATATGGTCCTTGACATCGGCTACTAGAAAATTCCATCGGAAGGAAGATTTCTGGCCTAATATTACCGACATTTCTTTCATCCCTTTTACTCCTATCGGACTACCATTAGCGGCCCATAGTTGATAATCAAATGTGGGGCAATCTGCTTCCACCACGTCTGACCTAACTATGCTTACCTCAGCACCCGTATCGATGATAAATTCTAATCCAGATAATTCATCCTTAATAATGAACTTGTTGCTGGACAATCCGGCAATGTTTTCCAGATCTCCGCTTAGTGAGAATCTGACCCTCTTGCCTTCTTTCTCGGTGCTATTTGCTCTAGTCGCATCTATTGCTTTGAGTATGCCTTTTAAAGGCATATCTGGGAGCCTTTGCAATGGAACCCCCGTACGGCTCCTACTAGCGGAGGTTTTGTCCTTTACCCGGTGATAGATTTCTCTCAACCGGTTTTGTGCTTTCTTTCCATTTGGGACCACCTAATCGCAGGTAAATACAATTCTCACCTTGGCACTTCGCACTGCGTCAGTATTAGCAATGTGCCTTACACCATCCGCGTGGCCCTTCGAAGCGTTGACTCGAGTGACTCCCTCGACGTCTATTATACTTATCCTGACTCTGAAGTTGTGCAATATCACTACGCAAGCTAGCAACTTCTCTACATAAGAAACGCAAGGTTTCTTGTATAGTCAGGTTGTTTTCGGTATCTGCCCTGACTGGCTGCATCGTGACAGAATCTGCTATTACAGCATGTACTTGTGGTTCCTGCTGTTTATACACGCCGTCTAACCCTCTGAGTTTTGTTGGCCAATCTATGCTCATTGTGTCAAATACTTCCAATGTTGTTCTAAGCCTAATTGGTAGCTCAGCTGTGAAAATGGAGTTGACTACATCTCTAGATATATTCAACCTGGAAGCTTTTGGGCAAAGGCGTTCATAATATTCGGATGGTAATTGACGCCGCATTTTTTCTAAGCGTAATAATTCGCACATTTGCGCTGATATTACAGGCTGATATCTCTGTTGAATTTCAGCCATTAATAATTCAAATGCATTGTACGGCTTTTCTTCCACAGTTCTGTCTCTGAAATTTTCCAAAGCATTTTGGAAATTTTCAGGCAATGCCATCCATGCTGCAACAAATTTCTCCATAGGGTTCACGATATTATAAGCACTGAATATCATTTGGGCATCTCCTACCCAACTTGAATGTTTTTCTGATTTGTACTGTGGTAGACTTAAAATTCTTGGACTGGCGCGGTCGCCAAATTTTGTTGAGGCCCCTAACCTATTCGAGTCTGAAAGCCCCATAGATGCCAGATCGCTTGAAGTCCTAAAATTTACAATAGAATCTGATAGGCTTATATTACTATTTGTGTCTCCTAAGTTCAAGTCCGCAATGTCCTGCACTAGCCTACTTGTGTCCTCAAATTTAAGATCTGTCTCCATATCTATATGGTATAACAATCAAATCGACACATAATGTTAGGCAATCGGAATGCGAAAGTTGTACCGTATTACTCCTGAATAAATAATCTGGAAAGAAATATACATGAACAACAGAAGAAGTCAAATATACCTGTTCCAAGGCGTCACCTTCAATATTATGTTATATCAGAACAAAGGCAATTGATGGAGAAATATATTTGATGATGATGTAATCGTTTACTAGAGAAAATTTTAAAATGCAGCAGACCAAAATAACAATACCATTCAAGGAGAGAGATACTCGAAAAACTGAAAATAGCGCACCATTCAAAATCAAGTATTTAAACCGAGAATGTTCTAGAAAATAAAAAGAAAAAATTCTTTTTAAATAAAATTCGTTACAATCAGCCATAGTGGTTTAAATTTATCAGTCAATGTTATTTTACATAAGGCGGAGGATTAAACTTCCTCCACAATTTCATGTCTGAACTTTTTATTAGATCATTGAATGCTCTGGGGATAAAAGTATGACATACATGTACATATAAACATTTGTATGGTTGAGAGGATGCACAGGGATCTGAAGGCTGCATTGCTTTTCACTGGAATATCCAGTTGGATGCATGGTTTGTTCTTAGTTTTGCTTGCAATGCGAAACAGATACAGAGCACATTTAGGAACATCCATAGCAGAACTTGTTTATGAAGAGCCATGGAGATTATTTTAAAATATACTAATAGACGCTCCAACTTTTATCAAATGATCTTCTAGTTCAGTAGATTGGTTTGTTAAAGCATTGAGAGATGAAATCAGTCATTTAGCTCCAATCAAATCTAGTAGTCCAAGATTTAAATTTTACGTATCTTCATATTTAAAGCTGACATCAAAACTATACTCAACTAACGAGAAACGACAAAATAGTCTGTTTACGTTCTATAAGGAGCCATTTAAAATTAATCATATGACTAATAAAAATACATTTATAGATGTGAATGACACAGTAGAGTTTGTAGCACTCGATCTCAGCATTTCACAATTTACCTGAACACAGGAGGAGACTGAGGTGCGATACCCATCGAAGTATTAAGATGCTGTGGAGAGATCTGACTCGAAGATGTGTGGAAAAGAAAGAGTCAGATTAATGTAAAAAATAGTTAATATTGAAACTAGAACAACTGAAGAAAGAGATCGAAACATTATGATATTGAAACCTATCGAATTACCAATACGACACGTTGAAACTAATTCTGGAAGAGTTGTCATGAAACCGAAGAATGATGACATCGTGATGTATGAATAAAAGTCTCAAATATGAGGTTGTATGCTGAGAGAATATTCATATCCTCGTATTAAAATACATCAATTTTTAGATCTAGACAATTGATGTTACCGCTGGTTCCATAAATCAAAGAATAGGTTTTAGAACAATATTGTATTTTTGGAATTTTTATTTGTGCATATTGCCAAGAATCTGACTAGTCTTTGGTGACTTTAGAATCCAGTCTTCTTGAAATTTTTTTGTGTTGTACATATGTTGCATGTTCCTGTCCAAACATAAATAGTTTCCTGAATGCCATTTAGCGATGCAATATTTTGAAAATATATGATTAAAGTTCACCAAAATTATTATTCTTGTTGTAATTACAAGATGGATCTCAAATTTCCTTCAGGTTATATTTGTGGAGATTCTGATTTCAAGGTTTCGTCTCTGGAAAGGATTTTGTGGCAAACAATAAGACGGTGATCATATATACTTTGTTGTAATAAATATATTGTAATAAGTCTTACTTTAGCATAGTTGTTAACAATACCAAAAGCGGAGATACAGAGCAATTAATCGAATGACTTAATAAATTTAGTTTAATAGAATGTTCTGATGAATTGAGTTGTTCTATTTTACCTGTTCGTTCGGTATATATGGGTTATTCGAGCCTGGCGTCTCAGGGGCTCTCCTACGGTAGTGACCAAAGGGCCTTTACATAAAAGGCCAAAACAAATTTCCGATAGTTTGCAATTTAACAGACTGATACTGAACCGATTGTTAGGAGCGCAATCTGACATTACCATTAACCTACCACGTGATATCTGAAAATATATAAGCAGAATGCACTTCCCAACGCAACAGTCCCAGACTTGCTTATTGCCTACATTAGCTCTTGCCTTCTCATCTCGTTCTTTGTCTATGCTTGCTGTTAACTTTACCCATATTGGTTTTGTCGTTTATGTGGATTCTCTCTGATTTTATTATTAGCGAGCCATCCAACCGAGTCTTATTTATCCATATCTCCACAACCATAGTGTTCATATGTGCAGTTAATACGCCTACTAAGATTTCCAATCTGTCAGAAGCCATATTATTTAACTCAACCCAAATGCTTTCTTTCAATCAAATATTTATCAGTTTTTACTCGTATATACCGCATCCATTTAGTAAAACAAAAATACAAATATTTATTATTTATGTTCACTCCTGCAGCTCGAAGGCTGTTTCAAACATTTGCTGATTGTTCCATCATGATACGTACACATCTGCGAGGCCGTTTTGTTGAAATAATTCCAACCCGAGATAGAATCCTTGGTGTGTTCTCGGCCTCAAAGTGACTAATGCTACACTTGCTGAATTCTAAACCTATTTTTACTCAGGCTATTACACTATCGCAGCTTGTCTTCAGAAACACCAACTATTGCTGGTCCGCTTGCTAGTTATTGTGATCGCTTTATATGTTTATAATATTTCTAACGCTGTTAGTCCTTTGTTGTTTCTGCAAATCATCAACGAATCTCGTCGAGGCATCAAAACACAGAATGGCAAAATCTTACATCCTCGAAAACACTGGTTTACGTGCATATGACAAGAATATCACAATCTGTACAACAGGACGTACATTGCATGGCTTTAAAAGGTCTTCCAAATTCAACGACCTACCTGGGTGCTGTATGTAATATTGCGAAAGCGTTTATCTGGAGCATTACAGTATTGCAAGGGCTCGGTTTAATTCGCCGATATACTGCCAAAATCAAATTCAAATTTCACTACGCTGAACCAATTAAATCAAGTAAATTGCCGATAACCAATTGCGTGGGACCTCGCGTCTATATAACCACGATGCAATTACTACACAACACACTCTCTGCTCTGTTCGGTAGGTTTGTTTGCTGACGTTTTCTCTTCTTGACTGTCCATCTACACCGACGTTTGGACTTAAGTTTACCACGCTATATCATATCGTCGCCTTGTTTTCAGTCACACCAATCTTCTTAGTACAAGACAACCAGTCATATGTAATAGATGCCCTATTAATTGGATTTCTACATGTGCAAGTCATCTAGGTGTTACCGTAGATGTTCAACAAGACAATTCTAAACCTATGAACAGCAGCTCACATATACGTCGTCCTCAATTCTTCTTATCCTGGTTCATCCACACAAAAAGAACACCATACAGCGAACCGGAAAACAGAGTAAGTACTTAGAATGACTTATAGATACTATCGCCACTGCAACATTTATAAACTTTTACGGCATTTTCCGGTGAACGTTCTTCTGGGCCAGTTAAGAGCAAGTCATTGCAAATGCTCACATAGAATCCGTCTAGTTTTCTTCTTGGTGCGTCGCACAGAAATTACTTCCGGCCAGGTCGTTTACAATTTGGCAAACGCGCCAGGATTCTGAGAGCAGTACTGCGCAAAAATTTCACCCGAATAAATTTATCTTTTGATTAGAATATGTGGTGTACATTAAAATCGAAAGTAGCACATCTAATAACAGGCTTTTCTACACCGGATCATCCTGTTCTTTAAATCCTGTTTGTGAATATTTCTTAGTCAAAGTCTTCTGTGTCTAAATCGCTCAACGTTTCTCCTCTACTTGCTTTTATACCAAATTCTGCGTTCAATTTGTGTTCAAACAGTAAAAATAGATTTTGTAAGCGCTCAGTTATTAGTTTTCAATATTTACTGATCACAAAGGTTATAATTTTTTATAAAATATTTAAGTTCTTCAACGCATCACTTCCAAACATGAATATCTTGAATTATAACTTAGCTCAGAGTCCAACCGCCGTTCTTACATCTTATGACGTTCGGTTATCAACTATGTAGAGATACATTTCGGATTTGAGTAAAATACTTGAAAAAATCTTCATAGACAGTAAAAGTGTTAATAAAACCACGGATCAACACTGTCTAAACCGGTATAAACGGCAATCGAGATCATTTCGGTCATTCAGTTAATACTCTCCAAAAAATGGTGCTATAATCAAAAAAAGGTCATTTGCAATGACCACACTATTTGACTATATGACCTGACCTAGCACTCCATTGAATTTCTGCATCATCTAGGCTCCAGAACCGGAGAAGAATTCATCGTATACACTGGTGCAGCAGTATCTGTTCTCAAGGGTAATTCCATGGCTGTGGTGTTTCTAGGCATTCTATTCGCAACATCTACGGGGAGCCCATTCCAAATTACGGTTGCCGGCACCGCAATCTCAATATAGTTTTACAACGTAAATTTTCTCACAGCTTCAACGTCGCCATGGTCTCACACAACATTTTACTCCTTGCTTTCCTGTTGAAATATGGACTTATTGTTGATCTTGCTTATCAAAATATAATTTACTTCTCCACCGGACTAGAGCAAAGTTTTTGGCACATGCCCCTGAACGTTTGATGTCACATGTCATTCAGCTAATCCCAGTGCGTCATTCAACAGAGATATTAGCTGTACTTTTGGAACACAAGTCGTTGTTCGATCTCAGCAAGTCAGAGCTTCGGGTCTCCAACACGATATAAATTATCTTCACAACAGGACAACCTATCTCACTCAAATAACAACCACTACCAACTAATAAACTAAAATCTGCCCGAGAGGAATTTTCAAGGCTTTTTAAAGTGGAAATTATTAGACCATCGAAAGTTTATTGGCGACGTTATTGCACTTGGACTTCAAATCAAACGGATCGTACTGAGCCTGTGTAGATTATTTCGAACTAAATTTTGTGACCAAATCCTATGCATGCCCCATTCCAAATATGAACACCATGCATTTCATTTCAGTGATTTACCTCAGACAAACCTACCATCAAATCCCGGTATCGCCAGAAGATAATGAAATAACTGCGGTCATCACATATTTGGACATTTTGAATATCTTTAAAGGCTTTTTTGACTCAAGTGTGCTATTTAAACATTTCTGAGTTTCATCAACGACATTCTGCGAGACGATGCCGCTTACTGTATTTCATATCTCGATGACATAATTGGTTTGATTCAAGACCTAGAATCTCACGCTAGGGGTTTACGAAATGATCTCCTGCACTTAATCAATAACGGACTAAATATTGACTGTGGCATGACGATTAGTGTAACTATATCCTAGAGAATTGTATTACACCACGAAGTATGCAACCTTTGCCGTCGAATGCAAATTCTATTAATAATATTAAGTCACGAGATACTTTATATGAGTTGCAGAAAATTTTGAGTGTTCTTAACTATTATCGCAAGTTCTTTCCTGGTCTATCAAACCAACTTGAACCGTTATGTAAGCATCTTCGGAATCGAAAAGTACTTAGCAGAATCTCCATCATGTCTTTATCGCCTGAAGACGAGGAATTAATACGTCTCGCCATCAACTCGTTAGCAAATGCCACAATAATAGCCCATCCACATTTCAAGCGACCATTTCTACTCCAAAACATGCTTCCGAATTTGATAATGAGGCCACTTTGGAATAAGAGACCGACGGAGTTTGGAAGCCTATCAGGTTTTAATAGCGTACTCTGGAAGCAGTAGAAACCAGATATGAAACTTTTGGTCGAGAACTCCTCGCCATCCATGAGGCAGTGCGCCACTTCATCAGCATAATTGGCAGCAGCAGATTTGTTCTATTTACAGAAAATGCATCATTAGTTAGCGTACTACAAAACTTGTATCAAACTGTAACAAAGAACCCCGCCAGAGCAGAAAGACAGCTGTCACGTCTGAGTGAAGGGAAATTCGACATCTTCATGTTATGGGCGAATAAAACATTACTACAGACACATTTTCCAGGCCAGGGGCCTCGGTACAATCTCCTTCGCCTTGGCCATTCTCAGTCACCTCTGTGAAACTCAGCGAACTTGCATTAACGCCATCCCTCATACGAAAAGTACAGAGCGGTGATACTCATTTTGAAATATCAGTAGCTCGTCAACACACTAAGTTTGTATGCCGACCCTGGGATGGTCTAACCATTGTTTAATACACGGGTGTGCAGTTCAACTAACCATTTCTACCGACCAGCATTCACAGAAGGATTTTCCTATCCATTCACTCAATTTCTCACCCAAGAAGCAAAGCGACTGTCCGGCTTCTCTTAGATCGTTTCTGGGGTCACACACTCCGTCAGAACGCTAAACGATGTGTTTCCAGGTGTGTTGTTTGCCAGAAAAATAAGGTTACTTGACACAACTTTCCTAAGTTGAAATATTTCAAAACTACTTTACGCTTAGTCATTGTCTACATCGACATTATATATCTCACACCGGTTAACGATTTTGGCTACCTTTTAAATATGATTGATATATTTAAACGATGGCCTGTGTCTTCACCTCTTGGCACCATTTCTACAGACGAAGTCACTAAAGTTTTTATTTCTGCATGCGTATCCCATTATGGTATTCCCAATGAGGTCATCACTGTCAGAGGAATTTGCTACTTATCTTATCGTTTCAAAACCAACTAGCGGTTAATGGGATGCACCTTACACCAGAGGACTGCCTACAATCCCCAATCTAACGATATGGTAGAGAGAATGGATTGGGAACTCAATGCTGCTTTAGCATCCTCGTCCATTAATGGCAACTGGGTTGATGCACTACCTTTAGATCTGCATGCCATGCGTTCCCGCAATCTTGATTCAATTAAAATGTCTGCATCACAACTCTTGTATGGCATGGATCTACGCTTGCCTAGTCAGCTCCCACGTCTACTACCCGCACAGGATGACGCAAAAAACGAAGCCAACCGCCTCTGACTTCATTTCGGTAACATTTCTGAACAGCAGCCGAGATATACTCCTCGTCCAGTCTCCGCTCACCCGTAGCTGCACAGCTGCCAGAGAGTACTCGTTCGCAATGGCACTTTCAATGCATATCTCAACTTCATCAGTTGTACATTGCACACTCGCTACGAATATCATGACCACATTGTCGCACACTCTCTAGATCCTTTGGTCGTATTTAAACTTATTTATGAAGATCTAGCTTGTTCAGGTTTAAATTTAAAAGAGGAAACATCAGTGGCCGTCGACTTGGCAATTTTCACGATGCGGCTCTTGAAGCCTCTCACATAACTTTATTTCGCATCACGCTGTATTACCAGGCATTACACATAACAATTTGTGCATCTATTACTAGTGGTTATTTGGCATCATATGAGCAGAAAAATAACCAGTTGACGTACTGGTGTGTAACTCTGCCAAATATTAACTATCAAGCATAGCAGAGAAGATTGTTTCTTTTTTCAGAGAGAAAAATTATGTAACGGCTCAGATACATTAGTCGATATATTGCTTAAATGAAATTCAAATTTTATTAAGCGGTACCAATTAAATTAAGCATAATTTTCCGATAACCAATGGCGTGAAACCTTGCGATTGAACCTCTCTAGTTTTGACAACTCTAATTATTCCGGTGTATCCACACGAAGGAACACCAGCTTTCCATACAGATATGGCATAAGTACCTAGGAGAACTTCTAGACATTTCAATACTACCCAAATTTCTCGGCATTTTCCGTAGAACGAAATTCCGGTTCTGATAAAGGCCATTCGCCTTATCTGTCTCTCATTATCTACGACCTGTTAATTATTTTATAACGTTGCACAGCATTTACTTGCAGCCGCGGAATTAACAACACTGTAAACGCCCCGGCAAGAAGTAAATGCCGTACGATGTTACAAACTCGGTTAAGGTGCTCTGAAATATAGATATCGTTATGATAGAGGGCCCTTAACATGGCTTGGTCGTGCGTTCTCCTGAATTCTTCAGAGTGCGAAGATGTCCTAGAGCCTTGGGTGGACTCTGGCTGTTGTTCCTTCTGTTGTGGAGTTGTAATCACGATGTGGAAAACTTTGTTCAGGTTCTGCAATTAATTGGCTCGTCTCGCTGGTTGTACCGCAACAAGATGAGTCACGGATGTAGCCAATTGTTGGTGAAACAAATCAAACTCACCATCGTAGGTATTGACAGCCGACATAACGCAAACGCGTAACGCAAAGCAGAATGCAAATGCGCCAACTGACTTGCATGGTTAATTGCCGTGCTTAAATAGCATGCCAAAGTAATATATGTCTACTTGCACACTATTGGATAAACGGCAAGTTTCGCTTTTTTCTCATTGGTGCAACGTAAATAAAATTGAATTTAATTTACGCAATATGTCGGCCATTAATTTGTGTCGTTAAAACACTATTACTTTTTAAATATTCAGAATTATTTGCACCTTTTTAAATTAGCTATAAAGTACTCGGATATTATAATCTTTAATATACTTTATAAATCCTCTCTTCTCTTTAAATTTACGCTCCAAATGAGATGCTTATTTTGTAGACATATTTTTTCTTTAAAAAAGGTTTCTTTTGTGCTTTATTTCCTAAGATCTACACTGCAAATTAATTGAATTCTTGTCACAATTATTTTTTTAAAAATATTTTAATAAACAATGTGGAAAATTATTGCTTTGAATATGTGTTTATTCCTTAGTTCATTTGTTCTAGGATGCCTACCCCTTATGTTTAAACTATCTAAGGTTCGTTTAATCTGACATTTTATTGCACTGAAAATTTTCACCGATTTGTAGATGTTCCATTATTTGTATCGAGTCATGCACCCTTCAGAAGAGCTACATGAAGTCATTTACTAGTTATTGTTTCTTCTTAATTCTGGTGCTTCCTCTATAACGTAGACTGACCTACCTCTCATAAAGTCACTTTAGCTGTCAGATCTCGTTTTAAATTTTATGAGTTCCCACAGCCTTGTTTTGTCTCGTGCTATGGCCGTGGAGAAAGTCCAGTCAAACATTATGTTTGGGAAACATCTAGGGCTAGGGCTGCTAATCCGATTTGGCTTAATTTATATATAAATTGTGATGGGATACAATTTAACAGTAATTGATTGCGCGGGTGGTGGTAACCAATTTTTAAATCAAGTTTGCGAGCTTGATTGGTATTTACTTCAAAGTCGCAAACTTGATTTAAAGATTGGTTACCACCATCCGCGCAATCATTTACTGTTAAATTGTATTGCCTATATATGTTTATGTGGCGAAAGCTGCAAACAGTTAACGTTCGTGACTGCATAGAAACTGTGCAGCCGACATTTCCAGTCAGGTTCAATGTATGCGCGACTGCTAGAGGTGACAGCTGCATATTTAAATTTGATTTCCATATATGTTCAATGCGGTTTGATACTCGATAGTCAGTTTGCCGTCGTACTCTGATGATGATCATAGAAGGTCGAAACGCGTCAGTGCGTTGCGGCTGGCGGTAGTTTTGTTATGTTGTTCGACGACTGGTTAAATACAACGGGATTGGTGTTTACTTCAAGCTCGCAATCTTGATTTAAAGATTTTGATTGGATGGTCGTTAGTATGTCGTCGTGATATGACGATGCTCATAGACGGTTACAACGCATCAGTACGTGATTGATCATAGTTATTCTTTTGTGAGAATGGATACATAATATTATGGTTTTTTTCCCAATTACGCATAATAATAGATATTTATGGTTTAAACAATACTTGATTGTACGGATGGTGGTAAAATTCTTTAAATCAAGTTTGCGAGCTTAAAGTAAACACCAATCCCATTGTATTTAATTAGTCGTCGAACAACAACAAAACTACCGCCAGTCGCAACGCACTAACGCGTTTCGACCTTCCATGATCATTCATCAGAGTACGAAGGCATACTGACTAGCGAGGATCAAATCGCATTGCATATATATGGAAAGCAAAATTAGATATACGGCTTTCACCTCTAGTAGTCTCGCATACATTGTACGTGACTGGAAATGTCGGCTGCACAATTTCTTTGCAGTCACGAACATTAAATGGTTGTAGCTTTTGCTACACACACACACACATATATATATATATATATAATTAAAGTATAACTGCAGTGTTCATTTAAATATATACTGGTAGTATAAGCTAGAATTTGAATTAATCAGAATATGCTATTTATCAATTATTTAGGTTTCGTCCTTATTGAGTTTTCATCGTTGTTTGCTACAATTTAATTCCGGAGTGTTTTGCTCAGTCTCGCAACTCATTCACTTCTCCACTGGTGCCGTGCTTTTCCCACGATTTTCCATTTTGTATCAGCATGTTCTTAGTCAGTCTTTCCGTTATACGGAATTTTCCTTATTGTTTAAGACATAAAGTTTCCATTTGCCACCACCGATTTGACATTTCAAGGCAGACATCATACGACTTTGTGAATTTATTCTGAATTGGAGTATAATAGCAGGATTTGATTATACATTTTGTCATTATAAGCTGACCTTTTAATGAAATAGTAAATCCAGTTCATTGATTGGATTTATTTTGTTTTTATTCGGTAGTTTTCAGAACTGCCGCGATCAGCATCTGAGCCAAAGGCGCTTGGTGCAGAGTCGCTACGTCACTACATAACTGAAGCCGCGTTTAGCTTGTTTAAAATTATTAGCCTGTTTATTGCCCAGTTAATGGTAGCTTTTTTCTATTTTGACGGTAACATTTCGCGTTTATATGAGGACATTTTGTCTCGTTTTTGATTTCTAAAGTATTGCCATGTTAAACAATCAATGATGGCGCGCGTGTAATCCAACGTTAATTTTGCCTCAGATGGTGTTGGAGATAACTCTCGCAACCAATTCAAAAGGAGGAAATTTGCGTTAACATCCATTCCATGGGAGTTATTTGATGTAATGTAAATTATATATTCCTGAACTTCGTCCTTTGGGCTTTCAGTTCAAATTTGCTTTTAAATCTCCCTTTCAAAAGGATTCTTAGCATTAGCGTTCTATTAAGCATTAGCTATTGATTTAAAAGCACGCCGAGCAAATTTGTGTTATTATAGTCGATAAATTGCATGTGAGTATTCTTTACGTTTTATTCACTATGATCACGTATAATTTTAATTTTACATGGATATATTTCTAAATATTTAAAGTCTAAACTCTTGTCAGAATGCTCTTTAAATTTGTGAAATATTTTTTGATGATTAATACACTTTTTGCAAATGTACTTATACTTAAAAATTCTGAACATTTTTGGCCTTGTTATTTTTTATTTAGCAAATTTGTGATTGTTTGAAATCTGATTATTATTTATTTTATATAGATATATGTTTTTAGTTAGTTTATGGTGCTTTGAATGCATATAATTATCTGTTGCAATGGAATTGTCCTGTCCAGTAAGCCTCTTTCAGTACTTGTGACTACGCTGCCAGTTTTCCAATAAAAAATGAGTTCTGTTATTTTTTTCAAGAAGAGCATTGAGTTTTGGAGTTAAATAGATTTTACGAAATGAGAAAGCACGCCATACATACGCGTCAATGTGCTGACTCTTCTTTTCATGCTTGCTTTGGTTTATTGGGTTCGTCATTTATTAACAATGGCGTGTATTATAGCTCTTTCCAGACGGAAAAGCATAACTTTTAATGAATATACTTTACCTTATTTTCTACAGAACCAATCAGTGTGTGTTTCTTAACTATGGTTCTTATGTTGCAGCGGAAAGTTCGTCTGATGTCAGTGTTTGGCGCTGGACTCCTGTTAGGGGCTGCAATGGCTGTTGTCATTCCTGAAGGTGTTGTAACAGTGTACACATATGAATACCATTCAGAAACACAACATGCCAATAAGATCGTTGCCAAGGAACGGCATGCCGTAAGTTGATTTAATTTGTTGATTATTAACAAACATAATTTCAAAACTACTTTCTGCTTTTAGATTGCAAAATGTCTTGGCTCCAATAAGGCATATCGTTATATCTATTTTTGATTTGTAAGCCTGGTCATGGAAGACAACACTTTAATACTTGCTTTACTTTATTATAGCTAACTGCCACCGTGGGATAAGTCGAGTTCATGGCCATTTGGAATCGCCCTTGTTTAGAATATTCTTACCACGGTTGCTAAAAGGTGGGCGGGTGGTGCGCCTACTAGACATACCCTTGCCGAAAGGATGCTGAACTTGATGCATTTTTAATCATTTAGTTTTCTATAAATATTATGCAATTGGCGTCCATAGCACTACTCAGATTTGTGTGCAAGATTGGTTTTCCATCGTTTACCGAGTCACTTGTTATCTGCGGTGTGCGAATACGTTGATTTTTTCTTAAGGCTTGTTCCTGAAGCCTGTTCCATCTTCAGAAAAACCGACAAGGCGGTGGAGGATTTAAATTGATTTCTTAGATGGCCCACAGCCCGAGAATCAGATACTCGAAGCGTTTTATTAGGACGATTAAACTAACACCATCGATCCTTATCCTCCTATCTTGAATAATTCCGTCACTTGTATTTCAGGTGTTTTGGTGATGTATATCATAGAATTTTTCAGAAAGCCATAAGCTTGTTTCGAAATCCATTCGACGTTTTTGATAACATTTGCATCCCGTGTTTATACGTTTGATACCAGCCAAAGCCTGTTTGGCTTTTTTAATATTTACTATCAATCGACCTACCTGCGTCATTAGAAGTTCAAGTCATCAATTTTGTGATTAATTTATCGTTCATTATTAATTATGTCTCAAAGTTACTTCTCTTTCACTTTCTACGCAAAAATGAATGCTCTACCACAGTTTACACTTTTTGAATTAGGAAAACGAAACTAGTTTAGTAAACGTCTGATAGAACTCTTACGTGTTCATTAGTTTTTCTGCTTCATATCGGGTTAATATAATTGTTGTAAATTTAAGCAATTAAGCCCTCTTTATTCGTTGAAATGCTGTTATCACATTATTGATGCTTTTGAGTGCTCTAATAAATAACATTTAATTCACCGAGGTAATGAGTTAAATATACGCGTGAGCTGATGTCGATCACTATTTATGGATACACTTTAAACTTAATGTGTAACAATAATGGTGAATGATCGTTGGATAGCTACGCGCAGCGTAGATCGTACTTGAGTAACACGAACTGGTATAAGGCTTTTCGCGACATGGCGTCCTGTTTTTCCTAGACAACTGTAAACTGGAACAAATAATATAGCAACTAGTTATGGATGTTGTTTCATCCGGGATTGTCGCTCGTTATCGAACACCTGTGTCGATTCGGACCATGTGCTTTGTCGTTGTAGATCTGAACTCAAATTTTCTGTAAAAATATATAAGATGAAACCTTTGCTAGATTTAAGCCAGCTCAAACAGCTATTATTCCAACAAACATATGAAGATATTCTAAAATCAATGTTAATTAGTCTTTATGATGATAATTCGACCGTTTTGTCATTTTGTCTCTAAAATATCTATGGAAATTATCGACAATAGGCGCAAAATTCCAGCTGAATTGCCTTGTGGCGCAAAATTAAGCAGTCTTCAGAGATGGACTAGGCATTCGCATCAGGTAAAAGCCGATTTTTCTTCCAACTTATTTGTGCAACAGGCCCTATCAAATTAAAATTTATAGTAACAATAAATTATCGTAATAAGAATCTAATAACCTATAAAAATTTTCTTGATAGGTAGGTTTAATACTTAAAATGTAACTTTTCTTCGGCATGTTTATCAGTTTCTTACCCCGAAAATATGTCTGCATCAATAATGTAGTTCAAACATCAGCGTTAGAAATATTGAATGCAATCATATCTCTTCAACATCTCAAAGCAACTGTTCCCGATGATTTGCTACCGAGCTTATTTGAGGATGGTGGCGATATTATTTCTGGAGCATTGATTAACTTTTTTCGAACTATATAGAATGAAAAGATCTTGCCGCTTACTTTTAATGAGTCGACCACCATTCCTATCTTCAAAATAGGCTATTGTAATTCGTTTGATAACCATAATATTATATGATTGACTCAAGTCGTACGTAGATTCGTGTGAATCACATACCTAAAAAGAACAAGCTGAATTCCGTTCAGGACGAGATTGTATAGAAAATATTTCAACCTTATGACAAGTTTTTGAACAACATCATCATCATCATCATGTCCAGCCACACAAAAGTCAGGTGACTAATGTTTCACTGTCATATAACCATAAGGAGTGAAAAAAGTATATAAGTGAATTTAGACAAATTATTATTGAGATTTACGAGAGAGAGAGGGGTAGAGAGAGAAGGAATACCTTGCTACTATGAGTAAATTTATCAGGATAACTCACAGAAATGAAGCAAACTAAACCTCTCCACAACACCATTATGGCCAAGTTAGCATTCGGGCAAGGCGACATCAGCAACACAGCTTCCTTGCGGATTTCACCGTATCACGTCATAAATAAACCGAACCACGCAGCTAACTTTGCCCTACTAAGAAAAGAAAGTTACGAAGATGATTCTACTATACATCTGCAACAAGATCGCCACTGAGCTCGATTCGCTGCCATATCGTTAAGAGTGTCTAACCAAGAACTGTGATGTGCACGAGGACCCCATCCCGGCAGACGAGTGGATCCTATACTACCCAATTTGGATGTAAGTGACTTTAATTGTTTCTGCCGTGTCAAAATCTGCCCACCTTGTTTTTTACGCCAATTTGGGGCTGGATTAGAGAACAGAGCTCTATTGGGCAATCGAAATGAGAGCATACGCAAAACGTGACCGAGCCAACGAAGTTGATGGAGCCTTATTTGTTTTTCTAACGACGAGCACTTATTGTCAGATCAAAAACTACGTCTACGGATGTCAACGTTAGTTATTCGTTGTTGGTAACCAACATGCGCTATACTTCTTAAATAACGATGATCGAATGCCCGTAAGCGTCTCAGACCATCAACTCTAAGAGGCCAAGTTTCACTAGCGTATAGTAAGACTGCGCGTACAGATGCATTGTAAACACGACCTTTAAGGCAAAGTGAAATATTGGCGTTTCTCCATAAATGACGAAGGTTCGAGAAAGCTACTCTAGCTTTCGCGATCCGTATTCTCTCCTCGTCGGACATATTTCCTACGTTATTGATAGAGCTCCCAAGATATGTAAACCTGTCGACTATGTCAAGATCTTCATTCTGCAGTCGCAACGTTGGAGTGAGTGGTTGGTGATCCTGTAACAGTACCTTACATTTAGAGGGTGCGAATTTCATACCGAAAGACGGAACAACGTCTGGTAATCTATTTAAGGTGGTCTGGGCAGCATGCTGATTGTCGAATAATTGTACAATATCGTCCGCATAGTCAAGATAGACTAGTTTATCTCCCGGGAGAACTTCAATTCCAGCGTCCTGAATGTGTGGGAGAGTGTTGTTAATAATAGCATCGATTACAAACTTAAACAAAAATGAGGAAAGTGGACAACCTTGACGAACACCACTGCTGGTTGTAAAGTTATGCGTTAATTCGTTGTAGACCTTAACGCGACTAGAAGTATTTGTGTAGAGAGCTCGTATAATATTAAAAAAATTTGTGGGCACCGCTTTTCGACAAGATATGGAATAAAACATTGCGATCCACCGAATCAAATGCACCCTTGAAGTCTAGAAAGACGGTGATTTAAAAGTCTCTGTTCGAGAACTTGCACGGAATCCGGCCTGTTCTTCTCTTGTATGTGATTCACGTGAAGCGCTAAGACGACGTAGGGTAATCGAAACAAATAACCTTGATACGACCGGAGTCAAACTTATACCACGATGGTTATCGCACGAATTACGATTGTCTTTTTTGAAGATGGGAACGATGGTCGACTCATTCCAGTCAAGTGGTACGGTTTCCTCATTCCATATAGTATGAACTATATAGAACGAAAAGATCTTGCCGTTTACTTTTAATGAGTTGACCACCATTCCTATCTTCAAAATAGGCTATTGTAATTCGTTTGATAACCATAATATTATATGATTGACTCCTGTCGTACGTAGATTCGTGTGAATCACATAACTAAAAAGAACAAGTTGAATTCCGGTCAGGACGAGATTGTATAGAATATATTTCAACCTTATGGAAAGTTTTTGAACAACGACATGTATATCGGCACACCGCATTAGCCGTCTTTCTTGACGTTAATGGTGTATTTGACTCAGTGGATCACACTCTTCTATAAGATATTTTGTCGAAAATTGGTTATCCCACCAGATTTCTAAATATTATACACGCGCGCTCTCTCTCTCTCTCTGTTCGCGTTAAGGCCCACAACGAATTAACTCTACTATCTTCAGTGGTGTTCGTTAATGCCGTCAAATTTCAACATTTTTGTTTAATTTTATGACAGATGGTGTCGTGATCCCTTCCATACGTTCGGGTGCAGGTATTGAAGTTCTCGACTGTAAATTAGTCGATCTTTAATATACAGACGATATCGTGCTATTATTCGACAATATAGATTGTGATCAGGCCACTTTGAATAGATTAGCAGTCGTTCCTTCTTTCGGGAATAAAACTCGCTCCTTCTGAATTTAAGATACTTTTAAAGGATCACCCACCACTCAATCTAACTCAGCGAATGCAGAGAGGGTTAGAAATAATGTATGAAATATTATCGTAAAACTGCAGGCCTGGGTGATCTGCTTTTGACCTTGCTTAAGTATTGTGGAGGCGTATTTTTTAGTGAGTACCTACTTTACGTTTTGACTAATACAGGCTGAATTCAAGTTGTTTTATTTCTTCAGTAAACTTCGGCGGCCGTTGTCGGTTGCCTTCTTCATTTCATTCATCACCACAATTTTGGCGACTCTTACTTACTACATGGAATTCGGTGGTAGTTTTGGGCTAATCGTACATAATTACTATCTGCATAAAAGGCAATCGTAATTCGTGATATAAGCTTTACTCTAGTCATATTTTGGTTAGTTGATTCGATTATTTTGTAATGTTAGATAATGCAAAAGTCAGCCACTATCAATTTGGGTAGTAATGGAATCTGTTCGTATACCAGGATGGTGTCCACATGGTTTTTAACGCTCCGCGATATGACATCCTATCCAGTTCATTGGTGATATTTTTGAAAGTTCCAGGAGAAACGTTTTCTTCATTTTATCTTCTTTGTTGGTCAGAGCTACTTGCAAGTTTTGTTTTTATTTCGCGTTCCGCAAGGAAGCCTTAATATTGATGTTGTCTTGCCTTTTATATGACTCGGCCTAAATTGTGTTGCATAGAGGTGTAGGTTGCCTCGTTTCTGTGTGCTAACTGGGTAAGTTACTCCATCTGAACTAGATCCTTCCCTTCATAAATTATTCTATTTTTTGTTTTAAATTATTATTTTTTCACTATTAGTATTAGTATTATTAGTGTTGCCTTACTCTTTATTATTAGTTTTATTTTTCTCATGATTTTGTTACGGTGAAGCCATCAGCTATTTCATTAATATATTTTATGATGACAAGAATGATATAAAATAATATTTAACACACACTGGGTGATAAAAAATAGACGTTGCTATCTTAGTTTTGATGCTGTCATACCTGTTTATTGGTGTGTATAAATGTATGCATTGAAGTTTTTTATATGCTTGTTTGTAAGATTGTATGCGTTTGTTTGCGAATGTATGTATGTGCGTATGTTTCTCTGTGTGCAAGTATATATTTTTATTTGTATGTATGTATGCATTCGTATATATAAATATATATATATATATTTATGTGTGTATTTACACGTGTATGTGCGTGCCACGTGATTGCGTTATATTTCTGGAAGCGTAATTTGAAGTTATTTAATACGTTGCGCTATTCCTTTATATCGAGTCATTTTGTTATAAAATAATGCTTAACCATATAAATTACTGCTATTCAAACAATTTCTATGGTATTTAATATTTCTGTAGAAATGAAATTTTTTACCAGAACCCGCTCTTACCCATTGACAGGTGTTCTAATTTGGATGAACTAGTTATTTTTTTCATCTACGATTTTAATTGGCTCTGCCGTCTCGTCAAAAACTGTGAAGACTTAATTCACCAACTTCACTAGACTTTCACACCGCGCTGCCTATGAAAATGGTTACTAACAGGTTTTGCTTTAATTTTAAAAGCCAACTAACATTGTATATGTCAGTGTATTCAATTATTCAAACCGCTGTGAATATGAATTTTGTGATTATTTACACATTTGCTAGATAATGACAAATGTACGCGTCCGAATCTGGCTTTTGGGACTAAGCCCAATTTATGCATACATGTAGTTGACTGTTGTCTTATTAATATACAATGTTTGTAGAAATGGTAGTCAGATACTTCTCAACTTTCCAAATTATTTTTTTTAATTTCATGTCTGAAGCAGTCTGATTCTCACCACAGAGCAGCTCATAATTTGCGAAATTGGTCTGGCCCAAATGAGAAGAAGGATACTGTTCTCCGTCCGTCGGGTTTGCCAGATTCTTTATCGAATGTGCATGCAATGCGGTCGGCAAGTGATTTTGAGCCGCACCAACTAGTAGGCACCTCATTGCTGTTTGGATATTTAGCAATGTTTCTGTTGGAGCAGATTAACTTTAGTCAGTTTTGGTGTATTTGTAAGCTGTGCATATCTTTCATTCTTCTCTCGTGTGCGCAATGTTTCCGTTGTAATCGGCTTTGTGGAAACCAGTTGGCTACTCGAAGAAGACATCAAGGTAAGCTCCAGTGAAAATGCGATCCTCACAGACAAACATATTTAGCATTTTTATGTTATTTTACTGCACGGTTGACTTCCTTATGCTTTAAACTGTTTTATTGTCGTTTGAAACTAATCATTAGTAAATTGTCTTTGTCTTTACAGATTCTTTTTAACTGGATACTTCGTAACACGCTAATAAGCTAATTTTATTCATATTTGCACATACTGCTTATATATGAATATTTATTTGTTTACACTTTCGTAATATATTTGGACGATATTCACATTTCTTCACGGGCCAAACAGATGCCACTGAAACGCATAGATTACAATTGAAAACAAGGAATTTACACAAAAGAAGGGCTATCAAATCAATAGTATTTTTTTAAAGTAAACAGACGGAAACAACAAGAAACACTGGTAAGAGCAGAATTAAATTTTTTTCCTGCATATTATTAAAATCAGTATCTGATTTTCACGGTTTCATCTGGCAATTTTTTGGTTTATCAATTGTGTAATTCGTGTATATTTGACCCTTAGACAAATTCAATAAATAAAACTATATAATGAAATAATCAATGATTGCGCGGGTGGAGGTAACTATACTTTAAATCAGATTTGCGAGCTTCATGTAAATCCAAAATCCATTGTAAGTGCGTGCGACTGGCGGTAGTTTTGCTATGATGTTCGATGACTGGTTAAATACAATGTGATTGGTGTTTACTTCAAACTCGTAAAATTTATATAAAGAATAATACTATATATAGATAAAACAACGCGCGGAAGACAGTAAAATTTATTTACCATGTATGGCTAAGTTATTAAGATTTGAATGCATGCTTTATTGTCTGTAACATGCTAGCTCTATCACTGCTGAATATAATGGTAAGATAGTCTATGATTAAGAATATTTCACCACTTTGTATTTCTATGCAAATAGTTTGGATGCTTTCATTTTCGGCAAATCGAATACTTTAAAATACTGAGTTTTCTAAAAGTTTGATCTTCCACCACACGACACAAGAATAGGGAACGGGTTGAGTGGTTTTGTGCTTATTTGACGTGGACTTGGGCATCATCGACATGTCCCTTTTACACTTCCGCGGAGCTGCTGTATAAATACGAAGTCATGATATAGTAGGCAGATTGCAGTTTCTGCCATGTGCAATCGTTTGGCTCTATCAAAATTATCTACGTATGAATAGTTCAGAAAATTTATTATTGGCTGTTTTAGTCGGACCGAATCAAGATACTGAATTAGGTATAAATACACGTTAACTTCAATAATTCATTTTTCAAATTATTGCGTAATTTTTTTAAATTGCATGGTTTGCGTATTTCAGTAGTCGAGTTATTCTAAGTTTCTATTTATGCTACTTTTTCTAGTTGTATGACATCTGATGATTTATTTTATATAACCTTGTTATCCATCTGGGTTATCGTATCGTCCATATGAGAAAAACGGGAACTTTCTTCACGTATAAATGCTACTTCTTGTCCGTTGTCTTTGGTTGTGCATTCGACGGATGCGTGTATTTGGTGATAAACGCACATTATGTTTTCGCTACTACGGTAATCTTGACTTCCTTCACTGCACTTCCCTGTTTCTGTTATTCTACATAACTCAATTTGTTATTGCTCGTTTTTCTAATGTTGTATTTGATGATGCCTGTACAAATAGTATTTGCTATGCCTGCTGAGTATACGTGTTGCCTCTACATATTCGCGGCCACTGAAATACTGGTTTGTGCTGTGAGTATGCTTCAACGCTCAGCAACGGTTGTTAAATTTTTTAGTTGTCAGGCCTTAGCGAAATATGCTATCGTGAACACCAAAAATAATTAAAAATATATTCATGTTTAACTATTCAATAAGTGTTTATGTTCTTTATTATACTTTCGACGAAAAATAGCTATTCGTTAATCGGAATAAGTCATGTTTAAGTTGATTATTTTGAATCAATTGTAATTAGTGCATGCATGTAGTAGAAGGATGCACAGAAATGAGATAAATTCTCTACTTCAATTGGTGCATGAATATTTCGTGAAAGCCGCCAATCATACGTTGAGCATATACATGTTATAGAGTTTAACGATGTTCGAATTAACTTTGTTGGTAAAGAGAATTACATAGTTTAGTAAGAGAGAATTGATTATAAGAATGATAAACAGTTTTAAACTGTGGTATACACAATTGAAAAAAATAAATCATTATGCGAAATCAAAGGAAACAAAATCGTTATAGATATGCTTTTCGTAATCTATGTAGCACAATAGATGTTTCTTATAGTAATAATTTATATGACCGTCACTACTACTGTTCGATAATGCGTCTTTCTCAATTGAACCTATAGATTTTCCCACTTCATTACTTTTTCTTATTCTAACACCATGTTTGATAATCTGATTAATATTTTAACTCCTATTTAAATGAAGTTTTTGAGCTTGGTATCAACTCAAAGTGATTAATATTTAACCATTCGCATATCACGGCATAACTACTGATGCGTTTCGACCTTCGATGATCATCGTCGGAGCATGACGAAAAACTGCATACATTGTACCATTTGCATATGCAATGAGTCAATGCTCGTCACTGCACAGAATTTGTGCAGCCGACATTTCCAGTCCAGTACAATTTATGCAAGATTACTAGAGATGAGAGTCGCATATCTAAATTTGCTTTCCTTATGTATGCAATATTGTTCGGTTTTCGCTAGTCATTTTCTATCGTGCTCTGCTGATAATCAGGGTAGGTCGAAACGCGTCAGTAAGTTCGACTAGCAATAGTTTTTTTGTATTGTGCAACTGATTAAATAAAATTGGATTAGGGTTTATATCAAGCTCGGAAACTTAATGTAAAGAAATGTGAACATCCCCCGTACAATCCAAGTTTAGTTAATTGTAATCTATTACTTCGTTTTCGCTCAAATACTGCAATCTAGTGTCGCTGCCCTGGACTATGTGGCCAGCTAGATCAAACACCCTTTTGTAACTATGTTTTCATGTTGTCTTATGTCTAGTGTTTCGTAACTTGATCGATTGTACGGTTTCTCCTACACTCGTCGATTCACAAGCACCACCGAAAATTTCGCAAATTCAAAATATCTCTATGAATAAAATCTTCACTCTAGTATGAGGCAAACTGCCTAATGAACGCGTTTGCTTTAATAAAGCTCTAACATTGCAAACATTCTAAATTCTCCGTACTAGTCTGCATTTGGTATCTCCATTAACGTTTTGTCACATTTCGGTGCTTTAGTTTAACCTTATCGTGTTTTAAATTATACTTGTTTATGGCCTTGTTCAATACTGTCTCCATTACCTCTTTTGGGTATCCACATATCGAAATAACTATTTCAGCCAGCATTATACTTTTCTCCTTCGATTAAGGAAATTTCTTTCAAACAAAATCTATAATTATCTGTTTGGCATCAGTTAATCATAATTAGATGCTGTTGTTTCGGAGAACGATTATATATATATATATATATATATATATATATATATATATATATATATATAATTTTGTTTTATGTGTTGCGTACCTAGTAACAAGTTAGTTCAAATAGGACCAGAAGGATAAAGCGAAGTCAGTATAAACGGAAGGTATAATCTCATGTACACATTCGTGGCGTGCTTGCTGGCGACATATCAGTACAATCTTCTATTCGAATGTGTAGACCTGCGGTATTGAGTTAACTTTATGTAAAGTATTCGGCAATGCGACTTCAACATAAACTCACTATATATATATATATATATATATATATATATATATATATATATATATATGTGTGTGTACCAAGCCTTTAGAGGGAACCAACACTATGGCTGTTCAGACGGTACATGAATTTCCAGAAATGTTGAACTCTACCAAAATTGTGAATTACATCTATTTTTGAACACCTGTAACTCCTTAATGGTTGATATACTAATAGGCAGCAAATGAAATTGCGAGCTACTTTGTTGAAATTCTCTGGGTGTTAACTCATGACTGCATTCGTAAGGGAGAAAGCCGGGTGAGTTTATCGAAGTATCGATGGTCTATATTGTGGTCATGACAGATCCAAGCAATAAATAGTTGGACTGCTTATAGAATTGTTGATTAAGAAGTTGCAAGTCCATTTCTCATTTGGTAATACGACTATTGGTTTGGATTAACGGCAGTTGAGTTATTCTTATTGTTTACTAATGTTTTACTGTCATATAACCATAAGTCGTTCATTGTTTTATGTGGACTGTAAAAGAACACTAGGTCGCCCATTCCTAGTAAGCACGTATTTTATTCGGAATTTTCCTTCTTTTAGCTAGTCTGCCAGCCAAGGCTGATGAGCACTATCTTCCCAGATTCCAGTGGCTAAGTTTCATTCAGCAGCCGAAACTTGCCCTTCGCGTCTGGCACGCTTGCTCTCATTTCGTCAGACACATTTAATGATAAAAGTTACTGCGCAGTTAGACCAAACTCCAGGCTTCACACGAAACACTAGTCATTTTGGCTTTTGTATGGCGGTGCATGATGATGGTGATGATATTGTCTACTGACGCCGGTGATTGCTCCGATGTCTGGAATCTAGCTGCTCTATGCAAACGCAAATGCTTTTTAAAAAAATATTCTTACATGCTATGCCTTTTCTGGCAACTGTTATGATTTTTAATGTTTGTTATCACTTTGGTGCTCTTTTACCCTTTGTACTTGAGCTATCGCCTGTTACTCTGCCCTTTTGGTTGTGTTATTAATGGTTCATTAGACGAGGTCTATATAGATGAGCGTCTGCTTGCTTGGTAAATTGGTTTTTGATATAGCCGAGTGTTTATCATAGTTTTTGTTGTAGTTGAGTTTTTCGTAAATTATGAGGAGCTTTTCAGACCTAGTTTCGTGTGTTACGGAAGAATTGTCGCTTAAATTTGGCGTCGTGTTTTTGTAAAATATTTTTTTGTAATTAAACACAGGCCAATGAATGGTTATAACGGGCTTCTAGCGGTAATGTACCTTGGCCGGATCGTCATCGTTAGGCTTAGCTCGCCATGATATTTTGCGCAGCCCACTGCCAATAGCCGTTGAGTAATCTTGCATCTCAAGAGTACGACAAACTGCATCTTCTCAATCATAGCTTCATTGTTGTTTGGAATCTTCTCAATAGTCGCCAAGTTTTGCTCGGGCAGGTACACGCGAATATTTGATTTTATGCGAAATAATTAATCTGCCAAGCCACTGGACTCCCGAATTCCGTGCAATTAGAAGTTTTATTCCGACATCCTTTTTTCAGTTTTCCTTTATGTGGGCTCCACTAGTATAAGTTTTAACACAAGGCTCCTCGTAGTCATGCCTAAATGGCCGTTAATGGAAATTAGAGAAGTGACGTTAATATGTGATCGGGCCAATTGAATGAGCGTAGTGGTTATTCTGTGGGTCATTCTTCAAATAGCCGTTGTATCAATGGATTTATATTCACAATGCTTTATCTTGTGTGTGTGTGTGTGTGTTTTCACATTTTGTCAAAAATTAGTTCCATTTATTCGTTACGCAATTAGCTATTTAAATATAATTTTCTCTATTATTTAATCTTCTTTATTTTAGTTCTATATTATCATTTTGGTTATTTCATCTTTTCTATGCAATGGTAATTCTATATTTTGATATTTATGTTAATCAATTTTCCATCTTTGATTTTGAATTTTTTCTTGTATATTTAATTTTTTATTAATGAAACCACCTATCTTATCGATATTTCAAATTTGAAATCAACACGCGTCTCATTTTAAATCTATTCGCACGACATAACTGCAATATGGAGCGCTATCAGTACGCGCAGAGGACGAGGGTTAGGCTATTTTTTGCAATTGGCTAAATCAATTATGTCATTGTTGCTTATTTGAAGTTCGCAAACTTTGCAATATAACTATTTGCACCTTCTGCGTAGCCAATGACTGTTTATATTTTTAAAATTATTTTAGCTACTTCTCTAAGGTTTTTAAAGCATTTTTCATTTAAATCGATTACATGGTATCAATTATCTAAACTATTGCGTTAGTATACTCTTCATTGTTTTTTATTCATTTTAAATATGCCAGTTCCATTCATTGTTATTTTTTATTTGGTTTGTGTTGCTGTTGTTTTTGTTGTTGCTCTTCTTCATGGTAATTATTGTGATGTGTCTCTTTTATAAGCCTAACGATTATTGTTTTGATTAACTGTTTTATTCGAAACTTTGATCACTATAAGCCACAAAAATGGAATCAGGAATTACACGACTCAACGACATTGAGAGCGAGGCTAGCTCACAGCAGACTACAAATGTGGCCACCAGTCTTCTTCCGTCTGGATCTATTGACATTTCATCATACTCAGTCAGAAATAGTAGCACCAACATCAACAACGTTGCCGTCAGCGGCCATGTTTTCTCAAATATTGTTGCCTCAACCGGCTTGACTCAACTGCATAATTCCTCACTATCTCGACAACAGAGATATCAGCGGTTAACACTTAGCAACGGACTCGATGACTCCGAGTCGCGGCGTAGTTTTTCAGTCACTTTTGGCTTAGTCGTCCATTCGCTGGCTGATGGACTGGCTCTGGGCGCCGCATTTAATCTAAACGAATTGCGCATGGAATTCGTACTATTTCTAGCTATTCTGCTTCATAAGGTGTGTATTTTCCCGCGTTTACCCAAATCCGAATTTTTTTTGCATTTCGAAGTCGGTTAAAATATTGAATATGCAGGCAGTTTTCAGTTTGAACAGCCCTTAATGCATGTTGTGCAAATCGGACTTAAGACCTGATTGTTTACTCTGGGTTACTTAGTTATAAGAGGATAATAGACTACTATTGTGTACTGTACGTGCACATGTATATGGTATAAGTATAGTCTAAATATTGAATAAGATTTTAAAATGATATTTGTCTACTGTAATATCCTTCTGTCCTTATCATATAACTCTTCAGTGTTAACAAGTTAAGCTGAGCTGAAATTTGAACCGTTTCCAGTTTATTCAAAATCGCACATCTCATCCCTTCATTCCAAGACCCAATGTATTAGTGAAGCGAACTAGAGCTGACTGCCTAGTTAAATTAGTGGACTGACTAACTGGTATATCATCATATCATGTGTCTAGCTATATTCATGAACAACCTAGCTATATGTGCTTTTATCTTCGTGATTTAGATCACGTAGTTGGTTCTTTTGAACAACTGAGCTGATGTATAAGTGCTTTATTTGAGACTGTGCATACTTTGAGCGTTATAAAATGTTCAATTATGTGTTCCTTGGTGAACTCTGGTCTATGTTTATTTATTTTTGCACTTTATTTTGTTTCACACAAAAATTATTCAGGTCATTCGTGTAGGCAGGATGGCGTAAAGAGAGAGCTGCGTAGAAACTATTTAGTTATGTTAGTTATGTTGATATTTTGCTTTGCATGGCAGACTATTTTGTGTGCTTTTATGTTAAAACACCGTTTATTGAGAACTATTGTCGCCAAGACTGTAAGCCAACCATATTTTGTATTATTATCTCTAAATCCTATTATTAAACTGTTACATGTTATCTTGATCTCTTCGTGGAAACTAGGATAGTAGATCGATTGAGTTAATGGTAACAACGATAGAAGAGAAGAAGCCTCCAGTATAGAAGCCCAATTATTTGGACGAGTGGGTTATTGGATTAGCAATTTTTGGTGTTTAAGGAAAGTTGCCCATTACATATGTGTTTTGAGTGAACTACTAGATTGTGTACCAAAGGCTTTACATTATTTGGCACGTCAGTGTGTATCAGTTATAATACAAAGGTGCAATTTATTATTCCTCATGTGAAATTTTAAAAAGATACCATGTCATTTGGTAACGAGATATTGAAAAGTACTCTTGTTATTAACTACAACCTGATTTAAAAAGCTGTCCATGTAGTGGCAGATATTATTAGCTACTTCATTTTCTCAGCTGCTTAAGGAAGAACCGACATTTGACTTTGAGATTAGATAATTGATGGGCTACTTTTTAGTGGTTTTCGTAGTCTGCGAAAATTAGTTGTATCAAAACCTATATATCTGACAATCTAGGCAAATAGATAATCGTCCGGTGTTACCAGGGATCTCAGGTAGACAATTAGGTGATGACTGAAACCAGGGCACTGCTCATAAAGATCTTGCGCGTCGCATGAAAATTGGCCCGAATTTCCGTTTTTGAGTCATTTTTCATCAGGCCATATCGGTTGGACACCATCTGAGCTCAGCTAATGGATCTCTAGATTTTGTCTTCCTGTACAACTGGCGGAACGTAATTTTACGTATGTTCGCGATCTTCACTCCAAGACCTCCGCAAAAACTGAAACACCAAAGTAGTTAATCTGTGTGTCCGGGGCCAATTCGAAACTGTATTGTATGACATCTATTTGTGCCAACACCATCCTTTGAGTCGTCGTAGTATGCTTCAATGAGTTGAAAAATAATGACCGGTGTTGTGCTTTAACCGACGTTGATCATAACCAGCGGAGGCAGGCCGGGTTTTCGTGACACAGCTTCGATATCATACAATAGTGTCGCTGCAGTTATCGTCTTTTTGTGTTTATTTGATGACACATTGTTTAAAGTGATTTAGCACAACCTTGGCGGTTGGTATTAATGTTTGTGGATTCGACGGTGAATTGAATAATCGTCCGCTAAAAATTGATGATTAATCGTCGTTATGAAGAGACTAAGAAACAACATGGTGGCATGTATTGGCGATTATCCGGGAAGCTTGTATGTCCTGCTTTGCAATGATTTGGGGTTTTTGCACCCGTGTTGGCTTATGTAGTCTGTAAGTACTAGTTATAAAGTAGTTACTTTAAAAGAAACATGTTGTACGACAGGGAATAGATTACTTACCTGATTCTTGGGTTGCGTGCCGATTAGTTTGCATCCGCTGCCTTCCTAATTTCGCCATATATTTCGATATCCGGGTACGAGTATCTTTTTCAATGGAAAGCACATCACCTACTAAGTTGACAATCAATATGTCAAGTGGAAATGGGGCAGTTTAAACTAAAATTTCCACTTGACATATTGATTGTTAACTGCGTAGGTGATGTGCTTTCCATTGAAAAAGATATCCGTACTCGGATATCGAAATATATAGCAAAATCAGGAAGACAGCGGATGCAAACAAATCGGAACGCAACCCAAGAATCAGGTAAATAAAGTAGTTAACTGTTTGTCTGGATTTAGTTTTCGATAATCGAGCGGCCGTTCTCACAGTATTTGGCTAACGGTGGTTAATGCAGTCTGGAATGGATGTTCAGTACAGAAGTCACAATATAAGGAAAATCTGGCCATATGACGATGAGGTAATTTGTATATTTTCAACGGGCTTTGACCATCGCGATCGAAATGACATCATTATGCATAGTTCGCGACAATATTACGCGCCTCTGACTAGAAGCCTCTTTTATAGTTGAGGAACGAAACTGTGATAGGACGCTGAAATCGGTGTCGCAATTAGAGAGTTTAACGATGTTACAAGTTCAGTCTCATTATATCGTTCTTCGTTAAAACTTTCGTAAATTTGCCTGTCAGACTCCTTTTGCTATTCATGAATCATTTTGGATAGAAAAGAAGAAGGTAAGTTGATATCCCGACTGTTGGCTAAACTACTAATGGAACGCTTTGTTGGTTGGCATTGCATCGGATTCTTTCCTCTAAATCGCGGTACTGGACTCCTGCAGACACGATTGAAATTCAATTGATCCATAATTTAATAATTCCTGTCCAATGGTATTTGAGTAACTTATCTGACTGCAAGTGTCAGCCACTTTATCAAAGTAATATACTTTAGTATTGATCTTGTACAAAGATTGAGGTTTCATCTCGTCAATACCCATGCTTTTAGAGTTACCTGGTATTGTGATGAGATTCTAATGGCTTGGCGGGCTTAACTTTGTAAATTGGAGATGCCCTTTTTCTTTTTTGAAAATTACCACTATTATGTTTCATCCATTTACGCAAAGCATAATGTTTGTTTTGCTTTAAACTTATTTTGAAATCTTTAGCAAATTTAAGCTAAAATTCATCCTCATCTTCTGCGTAGCGGTTGGAAACCTGTGAATTTTACAGATCAGTGTGCTATCTCTTAGTTTCTCAGAAGTTGCCGCATGACGGAGAGCTTTGACTTTAGTAGAGTATCAAATAACTTAGTAACAAATTAGTTCAGTTGTGACCAGAAGGATAAACCAAAGACAGCATGAACGGAAAGTATAAGCTCATGCACATTCGTTTCGTGCTTACGGGCGACTCATCAGTAGGAGCCGGTATTACAACCTTTAACCACTATATATTTGGGTGAGGAATGTAGGATAATAGGACATTTCTCATCCAAATATATAGTGGTTAAAAGGCGTAATACCGGCTCCCACTGATGAGTCGCATGTAAGCACGAAACGAATGTGCATGAGATTATACTTTCCGTTCATGCTGTCTTTGGTTTATCCTTCTGGTCACAACTGAATTAACTTGTTACTAGGTTCGCAACACCTAATACATACTTGCATATATATTAGTTCTTCGCAACATACAGAATTTAACTATCAAATTTCATTGTCAATAGACAATCTGAGGCCTGTCATCATAATATTCCAGATGCTGTTTGTTATGCTATTATCCGTACTCCTGTAGGGTTCAGCAAAGACAGAGGTCCATAAATTGCCATTGAGTTTATTGGAATCTGTTGCGCGAGAGAAAAATTTGAGAACTTATGAGCTGAAAATTTGTGGATAAATTTATTCGTATAGACCGAATACATCCTCACTATTTTTGGTACAATTTACAAAAATTGCTGTACCTGCAGAAAAAAGAGGAAATAGTTGCGATCCAACGATTGACTTTAAATTGACATCAATAATCATCAGTTATTGTGCATTTCAATTTTATTGCTAGTCTGATACTTGCACCAGTCTTCATAGTGCAATGTAATGAATTTAATGAGCCTATTATCAACATATTACAGGCTAAAATTATCTCGCTTGTGGAAAGTTCTTTCTTAAAAGTGATGCATAAAAATAATATTGTAGCTAGATAAATACGGTGTCCATTTTGTTACTCCACAGGTCTGTTCTGTTGTAAGTTCTCTAGCATTTATTAAGATGCGAAAAAAATGTAAATACTCTGTCGGAATTTCCATAATAAAGTGGCTCAATATTGTGGTTAATATAAATATTACTAGCTTGTCTGCAAGATATATGACGCGAAGGGAAATACCGTATATTTTTTTCTTTTTGCTTGAGTACAGTTTTCTAAAGAGTCATACTTATTTATATTAATATATATGTATTTATATTCAGTTAACTACGTTTTAGAGTTCAACAGTGAAAATACCCTTTTAGAATTCTTCTTATTTCAGCAGTTGAATTGAACTGGCCTCTTTGAGACAACTTGTTTTTTCACGTTGACTTTTTCTTTTGTCATTTAATTTTGGAAATTTTGGTGCACAATGAACACGTTTCTCTGAGACATTATGCTTACCTTTGTTCAATTTATATTTCATAGTTTGTGTAACTTTACTCTGTTTTAGGCTCCAGCAGCGTTCGGTTTAGTTGCATATCTCCTCCACGAAGGTTTATCACATGCGGTGGCGAGACGTCATCTTCTGGTATTTTCATTGGCCACTCCTATCTCTGCAATCATAACCTTCATCATGCTGTCGACACCATCATCCAGTATCGTAACAAACATTGGAACTGACACGGATCATCTACAAGTTAGTTTTGATATGCAACGATTCTTTTCAATTATTTTGCTTGCTCTACTACCAGCTATAACTAAATTCTATATTTGCATTGACATTTCAGCGATTTGCACACACAAGCATACATGCATTAAAACGTGAATCATGGATCTTCCACGCAACGAGACAAGCGTGCTTAAACTTGTAACGCAAAAATAATGTGGCATCGGATCGATGTCTCTTCCATTGCGAGGTTGCGATTTCGATTTTTTAAGGGCAGAATAACGTGAATGAATGTATCCGACTACAAAAGCGCTGATCTACATATTCAACATTTACAATTGTTCTGTGAAACAGATTTAATGGTCATAAAATCAGGATGCCATTCTATTTAGCTCACGATATCCGCATTTCTTAACTGTGTATCTTAAGTGACCTCGAATAGCGGCTGGATAGAACTGGTCTGTATATATATTTTGCGTCATGTCGCTCAACAGACAGTGTCCTAAGTGAAACTGTGTTCGCAATATATATATATATATATATACATATATATATATATATATATATATATATATATATATATATATATATATATATATATGATGGCAACGTCAGACCACGTTTAATTCGTACTAACGAGGATATCAGGTTTTCCCTAACATTTAGAAGTAACCTACCGGCCTCAATAATTGTAGGGCGATAGAATAGAATCACTAAAGAAAATCTTCACAGTGTAAAAGTGAGAATCACATTCAGCAAATACAATCATGAAGTTTGATGTTTAAGATCAATTGCCAATTCTCTCCAAATCATTTATAGTCCATATATTCTCATATATGTGCGGTTGCAGGTATATTGGACGAACGAAAAAGCAATTGATCAGCAGATTTGTGCATAAATTGATTATGAATGGTCTGGCATCCAGCCAATTTGACTAATTTCTTAGTTCCACACAAAGCAATGTCGAAAAAATTATTACACATATACGGAGCTCTTTATATAAAACATCAAACACCCCGCCTAGACATTCAAAAGTTTCACCAACGTGCTATTTTACTCGACTGGCCACGAATCACACAACCCACAAACAATCTACTGGCATCCAGACAAGTCCGAACAGGCATTAGACCAGCGGCAGCAATCATTCGATCATTTAGATTATTAAACGAACATTGGTTGCACGGGCTGTGATAACAATTACTTTTAATCAAGGTTGCGATCTTCATACATTTGCCAGTATAAACTAAGTATTGTATAGAATTGAAAGTAAATTCATCCAATAGACCGGTTTTGTCCCCATTGTCTGTTGCTCTTACCACTGTGCCACCCTGTTGCTCGCTACAGTAAATTTTCACTTATATACTAACTAATGTTCTCGCTTAGCCTATATAGCATCTATTTATATTTTAAATTTCAACAGATGTGCCCAGGTTCGAGCCCTGTCCGCGACAAATTCTTGGCAGTACGTGATGTGTTCCCAATAAGGCCGAAACTGCTCTATGGGATAAATTGCCTTTTCCACGCTGTACAATACTTATTTTATTCTGGAAAATGTATGTACATAATGGGTTAGGGGATTATATCAGGATCGCAGCCTTGATTAAAAGTTATCATTCCATCAGATTGACAACAAATTGAAGAAAAAACAGCCGCGCAAATGACATTATTATCATCGTTAACAATGAAATAAATTACACAATATGAGCAATCAACACGGAAAACCACACACTATGCGCTGTTACCAAGGTGGAAAAATAAAAATCTAGAACAAGGCGATACGATAAGACAACACAAGGGGGAACATTTGTACACGTAACAGCTAACAAAACGAACGCTTGGTCAAAACGCAATCCATCTAAACAAGAATTACTAGATCTCAAACAATAAAATGAGAATTATCCCTACATGCCCACAAAAACGCATACAGCCATATACGCGTATGTACTTAAAAATCGACCCGCATTTAATCGAAACTAAGAAATAGAAGTAAAACTGAAAATCTAACTAGTTGCCACCTTCTTAATCAAAAAAAAACCTAAAATGTTTATTAAAAAAGTTTGTTGCGTTTCCGAGTGTTCTCTAAATAAAATGACCATTATCCACTTTGTTACTAAATGTGATTTTCTCTTTATAATCAAATATATATTGTTTAGTGTAGTATGCATATCTAAAAAATTGGCAACAAGTGAGTTCGTCTCACCTCCAGCGCATACGATTTAAAATTAGTGTAGTACATCAGACAAATTACGTATATATTTTTACTCCCATCTCATATTACTATATAAATATCTATATATACTAGTAAAAAATATGTTTGCAAAGGAATATACATATAAGCATAAAGTGGATTCCTTCAAATTCAAGTGTATAAGATTCACCATGACTATAGAGCATGTCAGCGAAATACTTTTTATTTTAACCAATCTTACATAAATATTGAAATATGCAAATTTATGCATACGGGTACAAATCATATATATATTATTAGGCATATCTAATTAAAACGTAAAAGAAACACAGTGGGTTCATTTACCATGAATATATGTTATATTAAGTAAATATAGTTGTATGGAAGATGTGGATATAAATAATTATTTATTTGGCTGTTACACTATATATTCAGAGTAAATCGTATCATTGAATGTACCCACTTTATTGCTTACTTATGTTTATGTTATGTTATTTATTTATATATATATATATATATATATATATATATATATATATATATATATATATATATATATACTATATATATGCAAAAACACAAGGAAATTTGTTTTGCATATAAGAAGGTACAATGAATTTTATTAAAAGCTCGCATTTCAAGGGCTATATATATATATATATATTGCGATTTAATCTTCCGTCAGTTTACTGTCATACTCTGATGATGATTACACAAGTTTGAAATGCGTGTGACTGACGATAGTTTCTTTTGTCGTCCATCTGGTTAAAACTGGATTGGTGTCTATTCAAATATGGAAACTTGATTAAAATTGGTCATGTTATGACAAATCCCACAGTCAATGAACAATTAATTGTAAATTTTTTTATTATTATGTCTGTTTGTTTGAACCTTTATATGGATATTTACCAAAAAAGAAAAACTTTTGAAAAATATTTGGGCGCACTGTATAAACTGTTATGTTATACTTTCATTAGACTGTTTAATAAAATAAATATATAATTACATTTGGTATTATGTTCAGGTTTAAACTGTTATAGTATTTGATAATATAACCTTAAATATCAATCTGGTAGGCTAATGCAATTTTCTTCAGCGTTCAGTTTCATTGGTTTTTTGCCTTTCTAGTAGGCCTGGTTATTAATTAAAATTTATTTGACAAAAGAAAGCTTTGGAGGATGTTGATGAATCGCATTTTTATAATGTAATTATTTAGCGTTTTGGTTACTTGTTGACTAAAAATAACTTCATGCGTGCATAGAATTTTCTGTGTCTGTTAGTGTTGAGGAATTTAGATTTTTGCTATTATAAGGAACGTGGTTCTGACGAAGATCACCAACAGGGTTGAATTTAATATTAAAATACGTCTGGTTATTGTTTTTGTCAGCGATTAATTTAACGCAAGATCAACTAAAAGATTAATAGTTGTTCAATAAACGCAAAGCCATAGGCTGTTTATAAACCTGAGATTCTTTGGAGCCAAGAGAAATATCACTAACAGTTTTCATTATACAATTAGGTTTGTTCATTTAGATGCCTAGTCTGAAACATTACCGCATCAAAACATTACCGGCGGTTGACGCCAAAAAAGCCGTGTTAATATGCTCGAGATTTAGGGATAAGAGAAGTAAGGCGACTGTCAACGCTATCTCTTTTGTGCTGGAGCAAAACAGACCAAAATACTGGAACTAAAGTTCCTGCAGACATTGCGCATTCTTTGATTGTTTAATTTTATTACCTATATATGTTGCAAAAGCCGGAAAAATTAATGGGCATGGGGTTATACTTTACGTTCATGCTGTCTTTGGTTTATCCTTCTGGTCACAACTGAACTAATTTGTTATTAGGTTCGCAGCACCTAATACATACTTCCATATATATATATATATTAGTTTTTCGCAACAAACAGTATTTAACTATTATAAATTAATGTTCGTGACTGCATAGAAATTGTGCAGCCGACATTTCCAGTCAAGTATAATGAATGCAAGAATACTAGATGTGAGAACGCATATCTAATTTTTTCTCCATATATATTTATTGCGGTGTGATCCTCGCTATGCAGTTTGCCGTCGTATTCTGATGATTATCATGGAAGATCAAAACCCGCGAGTACGTTTGACTGACGGTAGTTTTGCTATGTTTTTCAAAATACAAAAATGAAATTGGTGCTTACTTCAAGTTCGCAAACGTGATTTATAGAATTATTACAACCACCCGCGCAGTCAATGACTGTTTAATTGTATTGTTGGTTCTTTCCTTATGATATGTTCAGTAGCATACACTTTTGTCAAAATATTTTATCGTCCATTCGTAAAGTGTACTTTGTCGCTTCACAGACAAAAACCCATCTTCACTCAAGCGAATCAACCCTCTTCTAATTTCCGAGTAGATAGTATGCTAATGCTTGTCGTGTTCACAACTACATTATTTTTGTGCAAGATACACTTCTGGCCACCATTTTCCCATCTATATAGCATACGTTCTTTTGCTACCAACAAAGTTTTTTGCGTTATTGTTTTTTCTGATGCTATAAATTTCACTCTGCTTTTGCAGTTTCTGTCCTTTTTTGTCGTTTGCAAAATTGATTGACAAGCCTAAAGTTTAAGTGTCAACAATCGTCCTTTTAAACAATAATTGATTGCGCTGGTGGTGGTAACGATTCTTTAAATCAAGTTTGCGAGTTTGAAGTAAACACGTATCTCATTGTATTTAACTAGTCGTCGAACAACATAACAAAACTACCGCCAGCCGCAACGCACGGACGCGTTTCGACCTTCCATGATCATCATCAGAGTACGACGGCAAACTGACTATCGAGGATCAAACCGCATTGAAGACCACTCCATATGCAATCAAATTTAGATATGCGGCTCTCACCTCTAACGGTCTTGCATTACATTGAACTTGACTGGAAATGTCAGCTGCACAATTTCTATGCAGTCACGAACATTAATTGTTTGTAGCTTTCGCCACATATACATATATAGGCAATACAATTTAACAATAATTGTTTGCACGGGTGGTGGTAACAATTCTTGAAATGAAGTATGCGAGCTTGAATTAAACACCAATCCCATTGTATTTAACCAGTCATCGAACAACATAACAAAACTACCGCCAGCTCCAACGCACTGACGCGTTTCGACCTTCCATGATCATCATCAGAGTACGACGGCAAACTGACTATCGAGGATCAAGCCGCATTGAATCTATATGGAGATCAAATTTAGATATGCGGCTCTCACCTCTAGCAGTCTTGCATACATTGAACTTGACTAGAAATGTCGGCTGCGCAATTTCTATGCAGTCACGAAAATTAACTGTTTGCAGCTTTCGCCACATAAACATAGATAGGCAATACAATTTAACAATAATTGATTGCTCGGATGGTGGTAACAATTCTTTAAATCAAGTTTGCGAGCTTGGAGTAAACACCAATCCCATAGTATTTAACCAGTCGTCGAACAAAATAACACTAGTGCGTTGCGACTGGCGGTATTATTGTTATGTTGTTAGACGTATGGTTAAATACAATCGGATTGGTGTTTTCTTCAAGCTCGCAAACTTGATACAAACAATAGTCCTTTCTTATTTTTCAACAATCCACGAAATCATGATATCATTTTCTTTATGATTGCCTTCAAGTATTATTAAATAAAGGTTGCGATCTTGATTTTAACACCAGTCCTATTACATACATACATTTGTCAGTATAAAAAAAGCATTGTATATTGTAAAAAAGGCGATTGAAAGCGATTTCATCGTTATCATCATCACTGCCATTTAGCACTCAGAAAATAAACAAAAAGATTAAAATATTTTTTAACGACAAACATAATTATTTATGAACACAAATTATTAGAGAGATTTATGATAGCAAGTGCCTCGTTTTTATTAATATATTTATCTAGATAAGTCAGCATTAAGGCTGAATGCAATTTATTTGATTAACATCCGTTTTAATTGCTTTGGCGAAAGGCATTGCTTTATTTGAAATTTGTATTATTACACATCTGCTAGGATATTTACTAGATAGCGATATCACTGCTGAGTGAATTTGTATTCTTTGCAGTTGGTGTATTTGAAATATAAATATTTCTATTGGAAACAAACTAATTGCTTTTCGCGTCTACGTTATCCTACGTTTATTTTTTCGGGTCAGTCGTATAAACTGGTAAAACTACCCTCAGTCGCAAGTACTGATGCGTTTCAAATTTTCTTCATCATTATTACATCACGACAGTAAAATGACTTATATGAGATTACGAGTTAAATTAAATATGTTTTGAAAATCAGAGATGATGATGTCACCTGTTTTTGCTTCACGTACATTGTGCCGAATGAAGATATCGTCCGCAAAATAACTGTACTGTCGTAATCATAATATGCTACTCATATCGTGTATTCACTTTTTACATTATTGGCTGCACGGGTGGTTCTAATAAGAATTGAAATAGTTTCAAAATTTTAATAAATCCAAATTCTCTTCTTTATACCAGTCTTATCTATATATTTGTCTTTTAAAACACAATATAACAGTTATATAATGTTTGTTGCGGAGAACTAGTATATATACAAGTATGTATTAGGTTTTGCGAACCTAGTAACAAATTTGTTCAGTTGTGACCAGAAGGATAAACCAAAGGCAGCATGAACGGAAAGTATAATCTCATGCACATTCGTTTCGTGCTTACTGGCGACTCATCAGTAGGAGCCGGTATTACGCCCCTTAAACACTATATATATATGGATGAAGGATGTGGGATAATATGACGGTACGATCTCCTAGACGAATGTGTAAACCTCCAATAGTGAAGCTACATACTTACAAAACACCATATAGTTATCCTATTTTGATTTGATCCTCGGTAGAGAGTTTCCTCTCGTATTTTGATTAAGACAAAGTAAGCTAAACAAATTTCAGCACATGCAGACTGTCGATAACTTTACAGTGTCGTTCGAATGGTTCGAAACA
Source organism: Eudiplozoon nipponicum (assembly GCA_029291075.1). Classification (NCBI taxonomy): domain Eukaryota; kingdom Metazoa; phylum Platyhelminthes; class Monogenea; order Mazocraeidea; family Diplozoidae; genus Eudiplozoon; species Eudiplozoon nipponicum. The sequence continues at coordinate 25,575 of JAQBSW010001687.1, read as the reverse complement.
TTATGTTAATGATTTTCAAGACTGCAAATGTGAAGTACATATCCTTCATAACCATCCGCGCAATCACTGAATACTTTTCTGTTTGTCCGTTCATCTTGGCTTTGTTTGTGCTCATTTGGCGCCAGAACTACTTGCTGAGGCGTAAAACAGGCATTGCTCTTCTTCTCTCCGGCGGTACATTTTTATACGTAGCAACAACACATATACTTCCTGAGCTAATTGCGCACAATGGCAACGGAAGTATAGGAAATAATGATGCCTGCTCTGATGTTACTGGTAAGTATTTCACATATTGTTCTTGTCTGTATTTGCTTACTTGAATCAAGTTTGTGGACTTGAAATAATAATCCATCCTTATTTATCCAGTCGCTTAACGGTAATCCGCAAGGAAGCTGTATTGCTGATGTCGCCTTGCCCGAATGCTAACTTGACCATAATGGTGTTGTGGAGAGGTTTAGTTTGCCTCATTTCTGTGAGTTATCCTGATAAATTTACTCATAGTAGCAAGGTATTCCTTCTCTCTCTACCCCTTTCTCTCTCTCGTAAATCTCAATAATAATTTGTCTAAATTCACTTATATACTTTTTTTCACTCCTTATGGTTATATGGCAGTGAAACATTAGTCACTTGACTGACATGATGATGACGGTAAAACCGCCACCTGTTATACATTCTGATAGGTTTTAATCTTCTCTTTTTAACATCAAATCTCCACGTAAAACTGATTATCATTGGTTCGCCTACAATGAAGATATAGTTTTGAAAAGCCACATTGAATTACGATAGGGATTTCTGCATTGCCTTGAGGAAAAAAGCGAATCACCAAATTAACGAACGAACAACGCGAAATTAACTGACGACGGGTTAGTTAATATTTTAAAAAAACTACGGCGGATTACTGTAAAATTAAAATTTAGTAGATATTTGTGACAGTATTTTCCAATTATATATTACGTACCTTGTAAAATGGTACTTTCAACGAGACCAGAACGGTATACCAAAGTCAACATGATAAAAGGGTATATTCTCATGTACACATGTGTTTCGTGCTTACTAGTGATTTATCGATTGGAGTCGGTATTACATCCTATATCTACTATATATTTAGTGAAGCACTGGAATAAAATTTTAAACTTCGATCTCTTATATACATGCGTACTTAATCCGTAATATAGTGAATTTCATGTAAAATCCTCGATAATATGACTTCAATGCCATCTCACTTTATATAATATGCACCATACCTGTAAATATTATCAAAATTTGGTAAATAGGTTAAATTTCGCCAACATAGTGAATAAAAAACATTTCTGAACTCGCTACCCCAGCAAAGTCTTATACATTGACCTCGATAGAAATCAGTTGTAAAATTTAATGATGAACAGGATATGATTCATTTAAAACAAATATAGAATTTATATAGTTTTTGTTGCGGATATCTACCATATATGCAGTAATCTGTTAGGTTTTGCGTACACGACAGAAGACTACTAGGAATAAGATCAAGCTGATATACTAAATTAAGCATGCACAAAGTGTATGCTCTCATTTACACTAGCGTTTCGTGCTTACTGGTAACTCATCAGTAGAAGTCGACATTACGCCTATTACCCACAATATATTTTTCATCAAGAATTTTGGGACAATTGAACAGTGCAGTCTTGACCAAAATGTATTGTGGATCTTGGGCGCAGTTTTAGCTCTTATAGTAAATCGCCAGTAAACAGAGGATTACACCCTTTGTTCATACTGGCATTTGCATATTGTTCTGACCTGCTTTAACTAATTAGTTAATAGGTACGCAATGCCCAGAGTATAATTGCATATATATAACTATTAAGTTCTTCCCAATCGTTTTTGTTGTATTCACTTTTATTGAGATCATTTCTGTCAGCATTTTCGCTCGCCCTCATCGACCCATTTATTTTTACTCCAAAAAACATGAACATAAATTAGGACTCTCGTTTAAAAGAGCCATTTATACTATTATTTAATGACGTTCTTCAGTAAATCAGCCATTTTCTGCTAATTTTCCTACGCAATTGTCAGACTTCATCGTGTTTTCTCGGGCTTATGCCTGTTCTAATCTGTCAATATTTTCACATATAAGCTATATATATAAGTTATATATATGCATGTGTGTGCGTAAATTCACTCAATAAATAAATCCGATAAGTAAGAAATCTCGAATTTATCGAACAAAACTTTTATTTTTAGCTTGCGCATGAACAAATAATCACGCCTAATACGAATGTATTTGCGTCGTGACTGTCGAATGTGCACGTGTAATGTGAATGGATAGTACAGCACGAACGTGCTGATTCAAGTTCGCAATTTCTAACAATTTTAACAGATTTATTAATAGACATTTGCTTTTGCGACAGAATTGTACTAAAATGGAAGAAAACCATCCAGTGCAAAATAATTCAATAAACAAGCTCTAGCTTAACCAAATAGATCGCGTGACATTGTGACCTTTTTAAACAAGAAAAAATATTTACGATAAAATGGATTATCCAGCCTGTAACGCTCCGGCTAGAGTGCCGTGCAACGTTACTTTGAAGTCAACAAGTTAGGCAGTACTGTTAGTGCCCCTTAATGGGGCCAAGGAACCCTACACCGGCTAATGTCGTGCCGGATTATAATACTAGTGCAGAGTCAAGTGTTCAGAAGTCCTAGGGCTTTATGTGTGTCCTGTTCTTTGGTTAGTGTTCCTCCGGACGATGCATGTAAACCCGTAGATTAGACGTAGTAGATAGTCTGCGACAACAGCAAGATGGCAGGCAAACGCAGAAATCCTATTAATACATTAATTACTATTATCAAGGTTGCGATCTTGATAGAAACATCTGACCCATTAAGTACAAACATTTGCCAGTATAACCTAGGTATTGTATAAGGTGGAAAAGACAATTCGTCCAGTAGACCGGTTTCGTTCTTATTGGAAACTATGTCCGCGGCATATAATGGCTATTACGCGATGAGTTCCCAATAAGGACAAAACAGATCTACTGTATGAATTGTCTTTTCTACACTATAATATTCTTCGTTTATACTGCCAAACGTATGTGCTAAATGGGTCAGGTGTTTATATCAAGATATAAACCTTGATTAATGTAATTTTTTACCGCCCGCGAAACCGGTGTTCGGTTTATTATATAATAAATTAATTTATTATGTGTCTGAACGCATATTAACAATATGACTGGCGTGAATGACGGCTAGATGAGTTAGTGACTCAGCGTGGGTAAACGCAAGACACCAAGCATAGATATTCAGTGCAGCAGAAGGGTGACAGCAATTGCGGATAGCGAACAGTGTGTAATTCGAAACTTCCAAAATCAGCGAGACGGAAGATTTTGTCAATAGGTGGGGAAGCCTAGTATCGACCCAGTCAGTAATATTATGGCTAATAGTCGGCCAGACGAAAAGTTCTTGCAGCATGGTTCTGGAACCATCCACTCCATTCTGACTCAAATTGTGATGGATATCAAATGGAAGCCATATCATAGTAGATATATCTCCTTCAATTTTATAAGCAATGACATCCGAATCGCCTAAATTGAAACTGGTGAATCGATCTTGCAATATGTGTCTCTATGACAGTTCTTTATCAGTACCTGTTCGTCTGAATACTTCGCTATACTAATTTCTTCACACTTTGATGGACAATTGTGTTTTGTTCAATACGAGATTTACTGACTACCACCAAATTATCTTTTATTTTTCTTTGACTTATTGGAAAATTGAACTCGTTTAGACGTATTATTTAACGAATTACCCTCAGGCAGTAATTATGATACCTTTTTTGTAGATCCTCTACTAATACTGCATTTTCGACTTTTAATTCGAAAGGCCGCCATAATAAGAATTTTCTTAAGTGCAAATAAAATCGTGAAGAGCCAGAAGTTCTTTTTTCTAATCCCGAATACCACTTTTCTGTCAACTTTAACTTCCGCTTGTTAAATTCTACTTGGCGCTGTTAACCCTTAACTTCTTGGTCCAGTGTAGTACCTAAAGTAAAATCAGATTTGTCTGTGTAGAGTATCAAAGTTGCGTTCGGTTTAATGGTATGTAGTTTAGTGTTTTTCGCAAGATAGTCTTAGATGTGTTTGAACATATGATGATCTGCAGAATCTGAATGCAAAAGTCTGTTGGACACCGGCGGTTTCAGCCTTTGGAGATGTCTTGCTTTTGGCTGTGCCTTCGTACAGATAAATTATCTGTAATGATTGCACATACCAAGAACACGGCGTACTTCTTTTGTTGGTTTCAGTGTCGTCAAGTTTTTAATAGCGACAATTTTATCCTCCAGTGAACTGACGGCACTGCTTGTAAAGGGATGCACGGCTAACTTTGTAACGGGAACCTACCAACATAACTTTTACAGTGTCTTTGATAACTCCATATTTTGCCAGAAAGTTTAGACCCAATATGTAATATCTGCGACCACGACTATCCACGAAAATGCGTCGTAATTTCAAGTAAACTCGAATATTTGCCCGGTCGTGTTTTATTAATATACCGTCGACTGCCTTCAATTTGACATACGTGCCACATACAACAGGAATATAAGACGTTACCAGCGAGATTGCTGCAGCGGTATCGACTTCAAACGCAACACGCGAGAATCAATGAGTAACGACCATCAGTGACGCGGTGTTTTGCATCTTGCGATTCGTTTCTAGCTGGCCTGTACACGTCCCAGTATAATAGTGTACAAAATGTCAGTCATTTTGTCTCTTTAAGAATGTAACTGTTCAATTACGTCACGTAAAAAGGGAAATAAGTAATGCAATCGGAACGTTTCATTATTATGCGCGATGTCTTCATTCAGCTGACAAAGGTAATGACGGTACTGCTTGATATTGCAGGCCTAGATAACACAGTGTATTTAGACAATTTATTTATTACGCATCTGCTTTTATCTCTTGACTGCCAAATGTTTTATGCAAGTGTAATGTGATTGGATAGTACAGAAGGATAGCTCAGTGATTAGAGCACCAGATTCCGAAGCAGACGTGCCCAGGTTCGTATCCTGTCCGCGGCAAATTCTGGCCAGTACTTTATGAGTTCCCAATAAGGACGAAACCGGTCTACTGGATGAATTGCCTTTTCTACACTATACAATTCTTAGTTTATTCTGACGTATGTAAGTAATTAATGGGTCAGTTGTTTATATCAAGACCGCAACCTTGATTATAATAATTGTTATCACCACCCGCGCAACCAATGTTCGTTTAATTATATAAATCTTGACTGCAGTTGGAAACATTTAACAAAGCATAAGGAAGCCCGATTCACTTCGTGGTCTTGTGAACTTTTTAAACAAGAATAAATTTAACGTTTTGCACACCAAGTAACAAATTAGTTCAAATATGACCAGAATGTTAACCATATAATGGAACGTATAATCTCATGTGAGAATTCGTCTCATACTTGCTGGCGATTCGTCAATAGGAGCAGTTACTGAGCCATATATTCACTATATACTTGTGTGTGGAATTAGGGACACTTGGACGGTGCAATATATATAATTGGCTTTAAGTCGAAGATATATATATGTATATATATATATATATATATAGAGAGAGAGAGAGTTAGCATCATTACTGTAGGTAGGGAGATTGTGCCGTCCAATTTTACTACATTCCTTACCAAAAAATATATAGTGGATAAATGGCGTAATACCGGCTCCTAATGATGAATCGTCCGTAAGCACGAAGCGAATATGCCCACGAGATTATACGTTCCATTCATGGTGTGTTTGGCTTAACCTTCTGGTCAAATTTTAACTTATTTGTTAGTAGGTGCGCAACACCTAATACAAAATTGAATATATATATTAATTCTCTGCCACAAACGGTGGCTAAGAATATATATTTCCGATAAAATTGATTGATCAAATTGTAGTGCACACGCACCTTGTACTGAGTGTGTATGAATAATTATTACTGTTGCACTCGAAATAGTTAAATTCATTCTCTCTCTCTCTCTATATATATATATATATATATATATATATATATATATATATATAAAAGATTGTCAAAATCAATTCATTGTGATTCAGGATTAAATTTATTACACGTTAGTGTGTAAGTATAAATAAAAGTAAGGGATAAAGCAAGCAGATAGAAATTTGGATAAACAAAGTATTGTATAGTGTAGAAAAGGCGAATTCAGCGTAGACTGTATCAGCAATATAAATAAAAGCGGAAACATTAAAAATCTCTTGCTGAGGGCCAGAGCCAATCGGGAATTGTCCAGAAAGTTCTTTACTATTGCGAATTCTGGCCATGCACTAATTGAGGAAAATATGTTTTCCGTGACGCCAGCAGTAGTCGTGACACCAAAACATCTTTCGCGCACAAGATTTAGTGTCGGATTTGATTCGCTGATATTGATTAGGTAACTCGAGAGTGCAAAAAAGTTTATCTAACTCCCGCCCTCAAACCTTCTCGTGTCGGCCCAGCTCGCTTTTCTCGCTCCGCACGAATTCTGAGTATAATATCAATGACTACTTTTGATATGGTACAGAACAAATTGACACCACATTTGTTAAAAAGAGAGGTTGTTTAATCCGGCGGCTTTTCAATCTCCCACAGGCTGTTACCATCTGCCACTCCATCAGGATTATGAGTTTGGAATTCAAACAGGTAGCAAGACCAAAGGGCCACGCCGTTTACAATATAAGGTGAATTGTGGGGATCATTGAAATTCTTAACGAGCTGAGCTTCAGGTATTGGTGTCACCAGTCCTCATTTTGTTATAAAACCAATATTTGTATACCGAATCTTAGAATTTAGTTCGATGAGTTTGTTACTTTTTGACACTGCTTCAAAATGTTTAGCAACATGATGTTATTGCTGTTGTTCATCAACCGCATAGCTGTAGGCAAACTCCTTACAAAGCCTACTTTAGCTGTGGAGCAATCGACTCTTAGGTTCGAGCAGATGTTTCATGTTGAATAGCTTTCGAGTTAGTAAAGATAGCAGGCAATTTTTTTATGTTGTATCATTTAATGACAAACCGAGAGTTGCCTTTCACCCATAGCGTTTGTAACCTGACAGAAGCATAGAATACCATATAGGTCTTCTGCATATTTGTTATCAAAATATACATTGATATTCGGACGCCCACATGGAATCAAATTGTAATCAGAGTCGGACAGTCCGAAGAATGTAGGAAGCTCATTTGATTGAACAATAAGTACGCACTCGGTACGTCATCTCGTCAGAGATAGACAGAAACTCACCTGTATTTCAGAATTTTGTTGACTTGAGTACAATAACATATCAGCGCACCATCACAGATTAAATAACTTTGGAAACATTCAGCCAGTCGTCCTGAAGAATTTTGTTTATAACAGCCAAGTTAGGCTAAAAACAATATTGAATTGCCTAATGTTGTTATAGCTATTTCCAGCCAGGGCCTACCTTCCGCCAGCTTCGATTCCCGTGCATACCTTATCTAGTTTGGCGTTCAAATCACGGTCAATAACTGGGTTCTACGAACGACACTCGCTGCTAGAAGGTACATCTGCTAGTTCTTTCAATTTGAAGAATAGTTGAGACTCCGTGAATCAGATTGCCTACGCGGAATCAGGCGTGAGCCAAACCTGAGTTTTTAGCCCTCCCGTAAAGTAGTGTTTCGCTGCAACAGTGGATAGCAGGATATCATCACCGGGCCCGGATAAGTCGTTTTCAAATTGTAATGAGATAAGAATCGCTGTGTTGTTCGCGTGTGGTAGTAGAATGGCTACGAAGCTCGAAGTTATTCTCAACTTCCTTACTTTCCAAAAAAAATAATTAAGAAAGCCATCGATAGAATGGATTTGAGCGTAGTACGTTCTATAAATGATGAATAATCGTATCTGTCTTTTACGAGCAACGTTCATGATAACACTGTAATGACGACAGGCTAGGACCCAACGGTGTATCATATGGAAAAGTTCTATTTCTGAACCAGTCAGTCTTATTATTAAATTTACTGTTATTGTTGTTATTATTTCAATTTTTGCATTTATTTGTACAGATAAGCAGCAAAGTTCCGCGCCACTTGAATCTCTTGAGATGAGCACATCAACGGTTACTTCTGGCGATAGGCACATAAAACTACAATTCCAGGAGCAGCATTGTCAAAAAGCGCAAACTTCTGTACATGGTTTCAGTGGTTTAGAGATTTTACTTCTACTGGCAGGTGCAGCAATTCCTTTTTCTTTGTCATTAGGTCATTCGCACTAGCCATTACTAGATGAAGAGAGGAATCAACATATATTTTTGTATTTGAAAATCTGATTTTTGTATTTTACCGATGTAAATTTAAATCATCAATCAGTGCAGGCAATTACCATCATCTGTATTACAATTGTATCTATGCCAGAACTACTTGGCGTTCTATTTATTTGGTGTATTTTATAGACTTTATCTGAATACAATGCAAACCAAAATGAAAAATATGTGAAGGAACTTGCAAAAGTTTAGTATTCTTAATATTTTCTTATGCCTTCTTTTCAGACACTGGTTATATGCATTGATAGAATGACTTCACAAGATGTGAACTGGATAGATCTTTATAAGTAGTAATTATTTTTATCCTCCTCGAATTATGTTTTGATGTTGAAAAAAATCGGCGTTGTGTTTAGCTTTAGACCAAAACTTGGACCTGCTCAGTGATTTTATTTACAGGGTTTACTTGGAAATATGACGTGATAACTTAAATATTTTGAATTTTCCCTTGTTCTCAAATGCCAGTTGTTTTTCATTTCCTAACCGTTATTTTAAGTGCTGTAATTGCATGCGTTTATTATTGGTATTATTTCCAAATCAATCAAAATGCCCACCTGCATTGGAGATACCAATTTTGAAAGTTGAATGCGCTCTGAAAAATGGCTTATCTGTTTTATAAAATAGAGCCAATAAGGAAACGAATGGGATGGAAATTGCCCTTTTGTTTCTATCTATATGCAAAAGATTAATTTCTAAAAATGGAAATAGACCTAGCCTAAGGGTGACACTCATACACGACATTGCATGACCTACCTACCGCTTAGAATATCAGAATACTAGGTGAAATTGGAAATATATTCATGTACTACTACTTCTACTTCAAAAAATTACGCCAGCATAACAAACCTATTATTCACAACTGTATAACAATCAAATAGAGTTACACGTTGGCTGTAAGTGAATACTAGGTCGCCGTTGTTAATGGGGAATTGGTTGAGTAGTTGTAACTTCCTTTTTCATTAGTTTGCCTATCGTGCAAAGCTTCAATGGCGCTTTATCTCTACCAGTACAGCTCAATGAATCATTTTAACACACAGTGCTTCGCACCAATGGCGAAGTCCAGTCTCCTCTTATGGATGGACATGCACAATGTGAGTACACCTTAGCTGATGGCTATTTTAACAAAGTTAAGCTTGTAAGGCACATTGATGAATACCAATTAATATTATTCAACATAGTAAAATTCATACTTATTGCAGGTTCGTACCAATTCTATAGCAAAAGGAAGAATGAATCCTGCGTTGGTGTAACGGTGTTGATGCTTATTTTTATTTTTCATAGACTACTAATGCCAGAAAAAATTATTTGACAGCTATAATTTTTTAGTAGATAAAAAGTGGAATTAGATTGTTAACCAATTTCTGCGATATTTTAGTTATGGTAATCAACAGGAATGGAACACATTCGTCTTTTCGTTTTTAGCATTATTTTCTTGTTAAACTGGTGCTTTGATCGATTTCTTGCATCGCCACGTTTTCGGCAATTTTTATTTAAACCGTCGGATCTTATTTTCTAAAGTTAAGAGTGTAAAGCTTTCTGTTGTCACTTACATAATTTATTGAACAGATGTATACTGTCTTTGATTAAATTGTGCACAATATATGTTTTGTTTTTTAAATTTACTCATCGGGTTTGCGCATCTCACGTTTTAAATCAATCCCATTGTATTTACCCAGTCGCAAAATATAGCGAAACTACCTTCAATCTCAAACATAGTTAGTGCGTGTGAATGTCATTAGTTTAACCATTTTTTGCGACTGGCTAAATACAACAATGGGGTTGGTGTTTTTGTAAGTTAACAATCATGATTCATAGAAATCGTTACCACCACTCGCACAAATTATGACTGTTTAAGGGTATAACTGATTTCTATCAGGGCTTTGGTTATAGCATTTGTCTAATAAGTCAGTAGTTGCCAAATGGAGCTTCGTTTCACAGTTGTAACAGCTGTCAGACGGTATCAAAGTTTATTTCATGGCAAGTATCCTTGACAGCCAACACCCAGCTCCTGGTCTGCACGTAGCGTGACTGTTTCTACTAAAATGAAAACTAGTGAAAGTGTTTTCTAGGGCTTTCGTTAGCCCTGGATGGCTAAACTTCTACAAGAAGGCAAGCTGCAACAAATACCCAGCCTATATAGTGGTTCTCAGCTTTTTGTTGTACACCAACCAAAACATCATGGCTAAATACAAGTCATCTGTCGCCACTAGAAGCGGGTGACTTTGTGTTTTCTGAGCCCACAAATAGCCATAAACAATATACATAATTAGGATTATTTTATTCAAGGTTGCGATCTTGATATAAACACCTGACCAATGACTTACATACATTTTTCAGTATAAGCTAGGCAGAGTATGATGTAGACAAGGCATTTTTATCCCCTGGATCGTTTTCGCCCTTATTGGGAATTTTCTGCAAACAGGGCTGGAACCTTGGCACGTCTGCGCCAGTATCTGCTTCTCTGCCGCTAGAGATGCATCGGACAATAGGACAAGTGGGGCTGGGAGCCAAATTTTCATAATATGTTATCAATAAACTTCATGTATAAAATATTTCATACTTGATACTGTCTTTGACCTGCTGCATGGCAGGTTGGCTCATTAGTTAGATTCAACTGATTTCTACATTATGCAGTGCTTGGTTTATACTAAAAAATGTTTGTACATAATAGGTTAGGTGCTTATGTCAAGATCGAAACTTTGACTGGAGAAATTTTTATCACCGCCTACACAAAAAATGTTCGTTTAACTAATTATGATTACATGCCGCCTCGGCCGGTGCGCTGAACAAAAAGTGTCATCTCATCTGCCGAGCGTTTTCAGGTCAGATTAGTGGTTAGAGCTTCTTTTGAAAAGGTTGAAATTACGTTATCTGCGGAGACTTTATATTTCGCGATTCTGAAGAAGAGTTAGTTCCGTTGCTCACTCGTTTGAGACTAAATAAAGACATTGATAACTTGAAACCTTAACTTATAGGTCCATTAGAGTCTAATGGATCTCCGATCTGACAGTAAATTGCCCAAAAGCTATTCTAACATGCACAAGTTCCAGAATGAAGTGTGAGAAAGTCTAACAGTTTTTCTATCTCCATTGTATTGAAGCCGATCACATGCCGAAATAATGAATGTTTGGCATGCGTTTGTATCAGCTGTAATCTTACTTAACTTTTGGGGATTAGTTCCAGCGCTCGTGAGAAATGTTTTGGTACTCTCAAGTCGTTTAGTTATATTATCGATGCAGTTTTCGCTGGGGTCTGGGCAAAATTCCACTGAGTGATGATGGGTGGCGGTAGCTCAATTGCTGACCGAGAATCTGCTGCCGATGCTGTTCTATCGATAGAAAAGACAGATGAGCTGTAGAAAGCCGTGAATTAGCCTAAGAAATGGCAATTCGGCACGATATGAAGAAAGACCTTCCTGAAACATTCGTAATTTGCAATATCGACCGTAGCCTGAAATCGTGCTTAAAGGCGCCCTGCCGTTTGTCACCAACGAAATCATCACCGAGATTCTCCGGTAAAACCAGACTGATCAGCATTTCTGTGTGATTTCCGGGCGTATTAGCCACGCTTCAGCTGCTTTTGTCAAACTGTGCAGGTTTGGTTTTGGCCAATAACTGTGTGGCAGTAGGAATTAAAAAAGGACCGACAAGATCTACTCGGTGTGCTTTGATATACCTAAGGCATAAAACTATTTTTTCGAACGCATATTGAGCTGTTTGAGAAAGCCACTCACTCATCCTCCTCGCCAGGCTTCTGAATCAATTCAGGTGGATGGCTGGAGCCGCTGACGGCGTGGATCAGCAATATAATGTCCGGATACTATTATTTACTATATAGATCACTTGACTACGTCGCAGCATACCATTAATAACCCAAATATATATTTTATTGCAAGGAATTCTGTGAGTATAGCGTAATACATGGTCCTGTGGATTTGCCTGGCTAATTTTAATATAGGATCTTTTTGAACACACCGTTTGGGATATCTTGATCTTCGTTTATATACGTGGTTATGCATTGTTACCTAGTTTTCTACATTTAGAACTGGATAGCAATGCATTAGCCACGAACAACGAATGTTGTTATTGCTTAGACGTCGATTTTTGTGCTATCTTACTGCGTATCAGTCGGCGGTGCCACTCTTTAGTCTGGACATATTAGGCATACTAGGGCTAAAAGCCTCATCTCAGCTGATAATATTGTTATTTGTACATTTCCGTGGGATCCCCATTAGTCAGTTTACTGTCGTACGCTAATAATATTCATTGGAGTTTCAAATATTTCTGTATACTTAATTGAAGTTAGATTTGCGATGTTGTGGAACTGGCTAAACTAACGGTCGGGTTTATTTCTAGACCTCAAGCTTTATTTGAATAATCATTGAAGCAGGCTTAATTCGCGGTTCCCGTCATCCATGATTAATTGACATAACGCATTTATCCTTGAGACTATACCGCGTTTTATGGAAGATTTTATATTTCCTTGTCTTAAGGAAATACAATTTTTATACTAATTATAGAACTATATGTGCTTGTCGAAGTCAGGTTTAGTATAACTTTAATTTGAACATAATAAATATCAGATCTTCACAAGTTGTGGGGCTTCTCTTAGATTGAAGGCAATTATATAGGGTCATTTTTCCTCCGTGTTTAGCTCACACATCACTGTCTATCTAAATGAAACATATTCGCATTTTTTTCGTTCAACATATTGATTCTAACATTTGAAATCTTATTGCTTTAGAGTATGTTGCCAAAAAACAATGCGTGCTAACTTTGACCTGATGGTTAAAAATGTTCGTTCCAACCTTGGAGTGATGTCGGATTTGAGCCCCAGACGCACATTTAATAGCCTCTGCTAATCAAAATCCAACTCCTTCAGCACACACGGTGTAAGCAATTTCGGAAATGGGAAATTGAGCGAAGGTATTCGCAGACGATTATAAACCAAAACCCTCGGGCAGATGCTACTTGCCAGAATTAGGTGTGGAGCAATTTACAAGACCAATTTATCAAGCTTAATCTTTTACAGACTAATGGCCACCTCCAAATATGAAGCAGATTTCAGTATTAATCGGCACGTAAAGTTCACGTTCCATCTATCTTGCGGCTCGCACTTGACTGCGTAAAAGCTAGAGATGCATCGAACCATGGACAAGTTGAACTGGGAACCCAACTTACATACCATTTTATCAATAAACTTCAGGGTTAAAATGTTTCATATTTATACTGTCTTTCCGTTGCGGATAATCCGATAAATTACGCGCCCTATTCTCTTTCATCGATCGGGGATGAAAATGTGCTCGATCTAATCCTTAAAAATTGAAACTGATATTTAGCATGCTATAAGATTGTTTTAACACTTGCAAGTCAGAAGTTATGTTTAAATCTTTTTCACAACTCAAAATTGCCAAGGCAAGTACTTGACACTTAATCCGTAGTGTTTCAAACAAATCACTCTACATAAGTGAACTGGCAGGCACCAATCATCAAAATGATGCTGCTTTTGGTTAACTCTAAAAAACCAACAGAGCTCTATTTTCTAATTCGAAATATGGCGTTGCACACATAGTAACTGATTATTTCAAGTATGATCAGAAGGATAAACCAAAGTCAGAAGAACGGAGCGTATTATCTCGTGCACATTCGTTTCGTGCTTACTGATGACTTATCAGTAGAAACCGGCATTGCGCCTTATACCCACTATATATTTGGTGAGGAATGTGTGAAAATAGGACGGTACAATCCCCCATACGAATGTATAAACCTGCAGTAGTGAAGCTAACTTCATACAATGTGACTTCAAATTTAACTCACTATATGTAATATATATACCGAGTCTGTAAAGGATATCAACATTAAGGCCTTTATGTCTGTACATGGTATCAACACAATGTATGTAATGATATGCTAAAAGTCACCAAAATTGAAAACTAAGGCTTCATCCGAACACATTTTACTCCTGCAAATCGATACACTCTGGCCTTGATCGATATGCATTATCAAATTTTGCTGTATTTATTATATCATTCAATTAAATAAATAAGTTATATATTGTTTGTTGCGTACCTAGTCACATTATGCCAAATAGGACCAGACTGATAAACAAAATTCAGCATGAACAAAAGGTATTACCTCATGTGCACATTCGTTACTTACTGGTGATTCATCCGTAGAAGTCGGTTTAACGCTCCATTCTCATTAAATATTTGAATGAGGAATGTGGGGCAATTGGACGTTACAATCTCCAATACGAAAGTGTAAACATGCAGTTGTGGAGCTTAATTCATTCGAAGTCTTCGACAATGCAATTTAAAAACCAACTCACTATATATAATATATACCGAGCCTGTAAATGGTACTTGAAATCCATAACGGTTTCCGAATAGGTACATGGCAACATTACTTTTATTTACGAATCTCTACATGTTACCAGCACAATGGATTTCAAGATATTTTAAGTTTTAGCAAATTTAAAAGTTACACCTCTGAATCTAGCAAATCCATACACTCTAGACTTGATTGATCTCAGTTATCATTTTACGCGGTAACCGTGAAATCATTCAATTAAATAAATAAAAGTTAGATACTGTTTGTTACGGAGAAATAATATACGTGCAATTGTGTACTAGGTGTTAAGTTTCCTAGTTACAAATTAGTTGATATATCCCAGATTAATCATCAAAGTATATAGTGGTTATGGGGAGTAATACCGGCTCCTACCAATGAGTCGCCAGTAGGCATGAAACGAATGTGCACGGGAGATTATATCTTCTGGTCATGCTGAATTTGGTTTATTCTTCTGGCCCTATTTGAACCAATTTTTTACTTGACAGTACATGATGAGTTCTCAATAAGGACGAAACCGGTCTACTGGATGAATTGCCTTTTCTACACTATACTATTCTTAGTTTATACTGACATATGTAAGTAATTAATGGTTCAGGTGTTTATATCAAGACCGCAACCTTGATTATAATAATTGTTATCACCACCCGCGCAACCAATGTTCGTTTAATTATTTAGAACACTAGTTAGACTGGCATCAGTTCTCCGTATCGACTAAGCATAAGTCGCTGATTAGTATTCGAGGTATCGAGGCTTAATTACTCCCGGCGGGTTAATTTACAAATTACGAGACCAGCAGAATTTGACTTTACCATCTCTCATATTTCTGGAAAAGAAAATTTAGTGTCAGACACTCTCAGCAGACTACACGAGGCAGACATCGATCCGGTCCGATCAAAACCACTCGTCGGCTCTGTCGCATTTTCGAACGATTTTAATCAATAATTGATAGAAACGCTTGCCAAGAAGTTAACGTATACACACAAAAGAGTTGAAGACAATTGGTTACTGTGTGAAATCTCCAGGATCCAAACTAGACCGTATATAACGCTGGAATTAAGGTTCAAAGTAATCCGACAGCTACATTAATTGGGTCACCCCTCCATTAAGTCTACTTTTCGGTTGATCACTAATAGATATTTATGGTAAAATATGTTGATAGACATGAGTTTGAGTAAGAGAATGTGACTAGCTCCCTTTTGTTATTGCATTTAGTAATTATTTTAATTGCTACGTCTGGAGAACATACGTGTGATGCTTCAGCGATGTGTTGCGCAATTGCGCAATTCGTTTACTTGAACCATTACGCAAACTAATAGGTAATTATTCGGTTGCCGATTCGTTTGAGTTTGCAAACAAAATTCAAGATATAAATGTTCAAAAACAAGATTATGGTATTTTTGATTTAAATACATTTTAAACGATCCGTTTTTGTTCTCAGTGCTGTCCTTCTTGTTGTGGATTTGACCGCATTTTGCTTGTGCGGGACAATTAATAGCACTCATAGGTCGGTAAAATCTTGAACTTCCTTCATATTCAGATGATGTAATTTTTGGCCTCAATTGATGGGTTCTCACTTGTCCCTTCTTCTTTAAGCCTTCAATTAGCTGATTGTCTGAAAATGACGTTGGATCAAGATTTTCCATTGTTCTTTAAATATATATATATATATATATTTATATATATATATATATAAATATACAATTTATACAGGATATATGTATTATTGTGTATTTGGTGGAGAGGCGATTTAGTTAGTGTAGACTCCGTATTCGGTCAAAACGATAATAATACTTTACATTCTTTCAACAGTTTTATTAACCTCTCTCTCGGTCTATAACTGATTGCAAGCTGGATGGGATTAGGTAAACTGGGGGCATGTGTGGATTACTGCAGGATTGAAATCAAAATTTTGTTGATCTTTCTATGCGTCCGGAACAGAAATTAAATATAAACATCATGGATTGGCGTGTATGTCAATCCATTAGATGTGCTTATAGTTATTCAATAAAATGTCACTTTAGTAAAATACACATGTTTATAGGTGGTTGTGTGCGCGGAGGGGGACAAGGCTAAGTTTTTTTGTATACATTTGATTATTAGAGACTAGGTATGAAGACCGGATATTAGGAAGACAATTAAAAATACTTTTGGATATTAAAATAAATATAAATATATCTGTCTTGAATGAGTATACCACATTTGCCACAAGTTGTGTTTTAATCCTGTGCGTATTGTGTCGACCCTGAAGATGAACCTGGAAATTCGGGTTCGAAAATTAGGTCAAAGAACAATGGAAAATCTTGATCCAACGTCATTTTCAGACAATCAGCTAATTGAAGGCTTAAAGAAGAAGGGACAAGTGAGAACCCATCAATTGAGGCCAAAAATTACATCATCTAAATATGAAGGAAGTTCAAGATTTTACCGACCTATGAGTGCTATCAATTGTCCCGCACAAGAAAAATGCGGTCAAATCCACAACAAGATTATGGTATCTTTTGATGTTACGCCTTTGTTTACAAATATTCCAATTGATGAAACCATTGACATTATAGTCAAAGCAGTAGAACACGACATGATACCATCGCCGCTGCCAGATCACATTCTATGGAAGCTTATCTTATTATGCACGAAAGACGTACAGTTTCGTTTTACTGGAAGTATCTATAAACAGACTGATGGTGTGGCAATGGGAGCCCCTTATCTCCAGTGATGGCTGGTATTTTTCTAGGGCATCTAGAGAACACATCATTAAAGAGTGACATAAGTAAATGTTCTCTATATAGACGGTACGTGGATGATATATTTCTTATCCTTAAGAAAAAGTCGCAATCACGAACACTGCTTCAAAGTTTCAACAAAGCGCATAAGAATATCGGCTTCACGTCAGAGCATGAGAAAGATGATCGTCTGCCCTTCCTAGATGTACCATTAAAGAAAGAAACTAATGGTAAACATGAAAGAACGATTAACCATAAACCAACATGGTCTGCAAAGTATTTGCACTACAGCAGTTTTGTGCCGTTTCAATATAAATTATCAACAGTTCGTGGCTAAATTTCAAGAATTGACAGGTTGGTTAGTCAAGATTCTAAAGAAAACGAATATAATAAAGCAATTAACGATTTAATGTCTAATAGCTATCCAAGACAATTACTTGAATCAATTATTAAAAGAGGGATTAGACAGAAACAAACGTATTACGGGCCAGAAAAGAAAACAGTCTACCTGAACATCCCATTTAAGAGGGATGCAGTTTCACGAATGGCACAAAAGAAAGTTGAATCGACATTAACATACACATTTAATGTAGCTAAACTACGAGTGTTATTTAGGGTAACATACTTGCCTTTACCAGACATCAAAGAGAAACTGCCGTTAATGTCGATATCAAATATTATTTACCAATAAACATGCGCAAGTTGTCGATCAGATTACGTAGTCCGATTGACCAGACGGTTAATTACTAGAGTGAGAGAACATTGTAAATTAAACGCCTGTTTTAAATCAAATGGTGAATACACGTCTGCAATTGTGCAACACATCGCTGAAGCATCACACGTATGTTCTCCAGACGTAGCATTTAAAATAATTACTAAATTCAATAACAAAAGGGAGCTAGCCAAATACGAAGCCTAATGGATAAACAAATTACAGCCGGATTTATGCAAGCAGAAGAAGCATGTTCAGGCATTGAGCTTGATCTGGAGGTGACGCACGCAATTGATTGGTTTCCATTTTCCACACTCTCTCTATGTTTACATATTTCTATCTCGTTTTGCTTTCCAATTTATATACAAAGATATGTCCATTAGTAGATACTTTAGGAGATAATGAGAAAGAACTGTTTCTAGTATCTGATATAATCAATATATTTTTGCTCATTTGAAGCTACCACTGGTTTCTTAAACAGTATTGTTTATAAAAATTCTAATATTTTTTGTAATTGTCTTTTCTTGAATTGTCAAAGATTGCGGTTTGTCTTCTTTGATTTAAAAAAACTCTGAATTTTCTTTTGTCGAGTTGTAACGTTCCCCTTTATATTGAAATAATAGACTCGGCCAAGCACCTTTCTAGACTTATCCCCATATCTTCAACATAGTACTTCCAAACTCTTTAAGGCTAAAAACCCCATTCTCCAACTCACATTATTCAAGGTCTACGTCCTACTCCTCATATCATACGCCAGCGAATTTTATTGCCCTCTCACTCTAGCCTCCTTTTACGCCATCGAACAGATTTCTTCCAGATTTCTAACTCAAAGCCAAAATTATCGGGAACGCCTACTCCTGACTAAACTTCTTCAGCTATGGTTCACCCGTCACTTACTAGTAATTTATTTCGTTCATAAGATCACAACTAGCTTATCACTGCCAAACTTCGCTCAAACAAGTCACCACTACGTTACACGCTATAGCAACTCTTCAATCCAATTCAATCACACATACAATATATTTTTTTTAAATTTATCTCTTTGCAAAGCCACAAGTGTATTCAACGTTCTTCCCGCGAAAATAAAGCACCTATTCCAGCACGAATTTAAAAAGGCTGTTCACAATCACTTCTTTAATAAATTTCTATGCGAGACGTCTGATTGGAAGCGAAACTGGTTCCTCCTTCACCCATAACACTTCTTTTTATCCTTAGACTATCATCTTGTTTCGGAGCGTGAAGTTTCTTCTGGCTAGCCTCCAATTTCAGCTATTCGCCTCTGATTCTAAATTTCAAATATGGACTTCCCGATAATATTGCTATTCTCATTTATATTTTACCGCTTCCAAATATTGATTACTCTGCCACAATTTTCTCTACTATATTTCTTCTTTTTGTTTAAAAAACAATGGTAAACTCGAAAAGTCTAATAGACCATCGGACGCTGGTTCCTCCACGCTTTCCATCAGTCCTGACCTCGCTCAACGGAAGTTACTGAACCCTGCAATCGACACTGACATGCTGTCTCTTCACAGGCTTCCATCTCGTCGACTTTATCCTAGTCAATACTACCCTACAGAAACTCGAAATCCACGGCAATGAACTTCGTCGGTCGACTTCTACAGCTGGTCCTCACTGACCTTCTAACTCAGACTCAAATTCATCTGTCCGACATCAGAAAATCCAGCATTGATACTCCGACTCTTCACGATCTGTACACTAGTCGATCCTTCCTAGACCAATGGAATCACTTTTCTACCAGAACAAACCATCACGAAGTTGATGAAAGAACTTCTCTTTCTCAACTCCTTGCTTCCTTATGATTAAATACCTTGTTAGTCACATTTTCATTCAACTTTACACATCCTACTTGTGATTTTGACCATTATTTGTAGGACATAAGCCTGCTGGCCTTTGCTGCCAAATAAATGTAATATTATTATTATTATTATTATTATTATTATTATTATTATTATTATTATTATTATTATTCACAATTTGATTTAATAAATAGTTTGTAATAAACATTATTTTGATAGAATGGAACAATGCATTAACTTTGAGGATGCAAAAACGTTGGCCGAAAGACTTAAGAAAGTTTGCCTAAAGAAAGATGCTGACACAGGAATACCGAAATCTAGTTGTTAAGAATTTAGTGGATCATTCTAATACATACGCGTGAATGAAAAGTTGGCATCACATGCGTTCCCATTAGGTAATGACCAAAGAGACTACATTTTCTTAAATAATGCAATTATGAGAGTAATAAGATCATGACAGAATAAACGCATAATTAGCTTTAAAAACTTTTATTAGATCGTATGCTTATATTAGTAATGGTTTAGATTGTAGAGGAAGCTATTTCCTCTGACATAAAAGTCTTACTTTTGTCAGGACACTGTTTACACGTTGTGTTACTATGCAAACGTAGTACGAAGCAATGACATTTATATAAACATGCGCTTTAATTTATTTGAAGTGTCAAATAAATACATGTTGTTTCAAGTAACGGTTTACAATGAGTTTTGAGTTGTCTGTTCTGTGTGCTGGACGCAAAATGATCTCTGTTAACTTTTAACATTTTTTTGGTCTTATCATTACTATTTTGATTTTATCAATAAATTTGTGTTACAACGAGATCAGGTTATATAATTGCGTGTATTATATGCTGTGATTAACATGGAGGTGTTCCAAATTATATGATCACACTGCATATGTGGATTGTCCGGGCCTGGCATCTCAGAGACTCTCTTCTGGTAATGACCAAAGGGCCTCTACAAAATTTTGGCGACCGCGCCAGGATCGACAAAGTGTTTCGTCAGATGGAACCTATGGTGTATGCAGTAATAGCAGATTCACGCCTGGAGCAGCAACTCAGACAACTCTCAGAGAAACTCCTGACCGTAGAGAATGAATTAAGTACCTTCCGCAGGAATGTTGGTTGGATAAAAAACAATAAAGGACGTTCCAACAGAGGTATGCTGAATTCTCGAAGTCAAAGTTCAACTTCCAAGCATCGGAGGGGCGAATCGCGCAAGGGTGTTCAAGGCCAACGCGAATGGTGCATTTCGCATCGTAAATACGCCGAGTTTGGAAAGTGTCAGGAGGAGGGATGCACGTTTCCAGAGTTGGGTGGTCCCCAATTGAAAGGAAATACTCTTCCTGTAGCCCGGTCTAAGCTACCGGAATACTAGCAAAACCCCGCTAGTAGGAGCCGTAGGGGGGGTTCCATTGCAAAGGCTCCCAGATATACCAAAAATGCCTTTAAAAGGCATACTCAAAGCAAAGGAGGCGACTAGTACAAATAGCACCGAGATAAAAGGCAAGAGAGTCCGATTCTCACTAAGCGGGGATCTTGAAAACATTGCCGGAGTGTCCAGCAACAAGTTCATTATTAAGGATGAATTATCTGGATTAGAATTTCTCATAGACACGGGTGCTGAGGTAAGCATAGTTAGGTCGAACGTGGTGGAAGCAGATTGCCCCACATTTGATTATCAACTATGGGCCGCTAACGGTAGTCCAATTGAAGTAAAAGGGATGAAAGAAATGTCGGTAACATTAGGCCAGAAATCTTCTTTCCTATGGAATTTTCTAGTAGCCGATGTCAAGGACCATATCATTGGCATGGATTTCTTGACACATTTCAAGCTGGCATTAGACCCCAAGGCTAGGACTATCACAGAAGGCGTAGGGACATCAATAAATAATGAGTCTAACGTGTCGGCAGTTAGAACAGTCCTCTTACCTCGTCCATCAGTCGCACATGACTTTGCCGATATTATCGAGAAGCACCTAGCAGTGTTTCAACCTTTTTATGCCAAAAAGATAGGTTTGAAAATAGGAGTAGAACACCAGATAGAATTGGTAGCTCCGTTACCTTGTTCACCAAAGGCTCAACCATTGGCACAACACAAGCAACAATTTTCTAACGCAAAAGAGGATTTGCAACCCACCTTGCCTCCCAAACCTGAACCGGGTCAATGGAGGGTTTGTGGGAATTATCGTCTATTAAACTCAGTGACAAAGGGTGATTCTTATCCTCTCCCTAACCAGAGTACTTTGCTCCGAGATATAATGGGATATGAGGTTTATTCAACTTTAGATCTCCAGAAAGCGTACTATCAAGTACCAATGGAAGAAAGTTCGATACCACTCACCGCAGTCAGATTTCCAGGAGCGGGATCGCATGAATTTCTTTGAATGCCTTTTGGTTTGAAAAATGCCAGTCAGACATTCCAGCGTTTGGCTGAAGAAATCCTTCAGAATTGTCCATTTGCGAGAGTATATATAGACGACATAATAATTTTTAGTCGCTCAAGAGACGAACATCGCACGCATTTGGAAACGATTTTGACCAGGCTGGAATAATATGGATTAGTGGTCAAACCTAATAAGAGTAATATTGGTTGCTCTTCAGTTAAATACCTTGGTCATATAATTTCCAAAGACGGAATTAAGCCTTTGGAAGATAAGGACCAAGCCATAAAGAACGACATATTGAAACTCGCTCAGGAAGAATTCAACATCAGACGAAGAACAAGAATTACGTCTACTACTAGACGCCTTTTTTGAGAAGGTGGTGTATGTAGAGGAAGCTATTTCCTCTGACATAAAAGTCTTACTTTTGTCAGGACACTGTTTACACGTTGTGTTACTATGCAAACGTAGTACGAAGCAATGACATTTATATAAACAAGGTTTAATTATTTTAGTAAACAAATAACGATGTTAACAATGTAAGAAATGTTTATTAATGAGTTTTGAGTTGTCTGTTCTGTGTGCTGGACGCAAAATGATCTCTGTTAACTTTTAACATTTTTTTGGTCTTATCATTACTATTTTGATTTTATCAATAAATTTGTGTTACAACGAGATCAGGTTATATTATTGCGTGTATTATTTGCTGTGATTAACATGGAGGTGTTCAAAATTATATGATCACACTGCATATGTGGATTGTCCGGGCCTGGCATCTCAGAGGCTCTCTTCTGGTAGTGACCAAAGGGCCTCTACATATTCAACTAAAAACTATATCTTATTTTCATTTTAATAAAATAAGTAAATTACATAATAACATTACTTACATCTTCAAGTTCTTTTATTCGAGCTTTTTCTGTTGCCCTCCTCGCTGTTGACTTAAAGATTTTATTTTCATTCCTAGGGCAAGCTCTTCCATCCTTTGCACAATTGAAAACATTTGTTTGATTAATTCCACATTCTGTAAAGGTTGGGTTTTCATGATCAGTGGTTTGAATAAAAGAATGGGGATTAGTGTTCACTAACTGAGCCCCAGAAGTCGGTGCAGCAACCGATTTTAAATACAAATCAGGTACAATACTTCCAGATTTAGTCATTGGAATCATCGAATCCAGAATAATGCACCAATACGTTCACATTTTGTCGAAAAAATTATCATACATATGCAGAAAGAGAATATAAACCAACTAGTATGTGCATAGCAACAATCTAATTATCATGCATCACTTGAGCTAAAATTTTACATAATGCAACAAACCAGCGAAAAGGAAAATATCCTTAATAATTTTTAAAAACAGGCGAATCGTTCAAGGCCAAAAGTTTTGCAAGTAATGAAATAAAACAAAATAGAGTAGGATCAAAAATTTCCCAATGTGGCTTATGTTAGCCAAATTTCAAGACATTAATGAAATTGTCAGATTTTTTATGTATTCTATGATCACTTTATTTATTTGCCCTAGAGAAAACCATTGTGAAAAATTCAAATATAAATAAATGTATTATGTTGAGGCCTACAACCTATACGAGTCTGAAAGCCCCATAGATGCCAGATCGCTTGAAGTTCTAAAATTCGCAGTAGAGTCTGATAGGCTTATATTACCATTTGTATCTCCTGGGTTCAAGTCCGCAATGTCCTGCATTAACCTACTTGTGTCCTCAAATTTAATATCGGTCTCCATATCTATATAGAATAGAATAGAATAGAATATTTTAGAATAGAAAAGAATAGAATATCTTTATTTGGATTCAAACTACACATATTCCATCAAATAATAAAATTGGAAATTGTACAATATATATTAAAATAATTATCACATCACAATAATTGTGCAATTAATCTCATGTAGATAGGTATATCTCACTAGTTGTACAATACAATATACTAATATCAGAAAGTTCGACGGAAAAGAATAATATATACATCATCAAATTAGGAACAATTAAGGTATAATTCGAGTGTAACATTATGCAAAAATTGAGAACCATGACTAGTAATTGATTGTATGTAATGTTAACTAATTTGAAGATATAGTGCATAACATTTCAATTATAATAATACAAAACTTGGAAATAAAATCTCAAGAAAATCTGTTTCCGATAATAAGTATCCTTGTCTTTTATTCAACCATGAGAAAGTATTATCATAATCAAAAAAATAAAAAATATCAGCATGATTGCAGACTTTTTCAAGTTCAGTAGATAAAGTTTTAAAAGATATCTTAGATGGAGGCATTTCTCTAAGCCCCTTCGGCAATTGGTTGTAAATTTTGTAGATTTTCGAGAAAGAGAATAAATGGCTCGCTACATTCCCCACCAAAGGAGGAGATATTGCCAAATGTCCAGATCTAGTTCCAACTTCATGACTCTTTCTTATCGCAGTCATATAGGCACCAGTCCACTGGTTCAAATGGAAAACTTTTATACAATAACACATCCTCCGAAACCACAGTGATTGAAATGACACAAACTGTAATCTAGAGGCGTATATAGTGCAAGAAATAGGACTAATATGTTTCACAACCTTTCTTTGTACAGCTTCTATTTTATTAGACAAACCCTTTTTTAATGGATTCCAAGCAGCGACAGCATATTCTAGTACCGGTCTAATCCATATTATATACATTTGAAGTTTTATATCATTTGATAAAATATTTCGATTTATTAGTGCCCATCTTTTCTTGGCACTACCTACTATACTTTCAATATGTCTCTCAGCAGAAGCTGTACATTGAATAGTTATGCCTAAATCCTTAATTTCTTGCATAAGTTTAATCTCAAACATCATTAATAACAGCATCATGAAAATAAACATAATGAAAGTTTGTTCTGTTCCCTATTTTTAAAACGCTCGTCTTTTTATTGTTTATTCTCAGCCCTACTGTAATCAAATATTTACTCAAATCATACAAATCTAATGTCACATTATTTTTGGAGAATTCGACATTCTTTGGATCAATTGGAAAAATTATTTTTAAATCATCAGCAAATTTGCAAACTCGACCGTTAAGGATCTTAGTTTCCAAATTTGCAAATACAATTTTAAATAAAATTGGCCCCAAGCTTGATCCCTGTGGAACTCCACTCGTTACTCGTTTCGATTTTGATATCAAATCGTTTACTTGAATACTCATTCGTCGATTATATAGATAATATTTAAGTAATCTAAAAATATTCGAATCAATATTCAACAAACTAATCGCATTCAAAATAGCATCAAATGATATAGAGTCAAAAGCTTTTGA